>JABANP010000430.1:0-45848 GCA_013115135.1 Perkinsus olseni
GCAATTCTGAGCTGTGGGCCCAGTCGATTAAGCATAGCGAGGAGTTGATGCCGGGCGCGAGAGGCAGTGATCAATACCAATCGTCCGTCGATTTATAGGGGAGGTAAAGGTCGCGGGTCTCGATCCCGGCATGTGCGGCATTTACGGTAATTTTTAGGAGTTTTGTTGCCCTGGGGAGCGCATCCATTTTGATATATCGGTGCGAGAGCTGACAGGCCTGACAAGTAATGTAATGGGCGGACGATTGTGCGTGGGTGAAAAAGATCCGTTATCTCAAAATCCGTGTGGACTCATGGATTTGGCTCAAGATTCTCGTTTTGCGAATGAGCGGCTCTTTTCCAGGAAACGCTACGCGCCACGAAATTAAGCAGGTATATTATGTTTTATTGCGAATCCCCAACAGCCTGGCAGCTCATCATCGTTCTGCGTTTGGTTCGGCCGATCATCGGAGGAGTCTTCGCGTGAGGATGAACCTTCCGCGGAGCAGATAGGATTTTATGGAGTCCCCGCTGCTGGTGGATACACCTCCTATGAGTCCGGAGGCGTATCTTAGAGGAGATGAAGATGAAGGTAGTAGGGTGTTGGGCTGTCATACGGAAGGCCTTGATCCAATTCCGCCGGCGGTTGTTTTCTCTTTTAATTATCGATGATTTCCTTGAATCGCCTGCCAGAGCAACCTGAGCCCTTCGGAAGCTCGAGCTTACCAAATTTGTAAAAATAATAATACCCGCTCGTTGCTCAGGCAGCATAGATGGGATGAATAAAGTATTACCTGACGGTGATCTCCGGTATCATCGATTAAAGGGATCATCAGTCGTGTATTCTGAATGTTGCCCGTTGGCGGTAGCAGATGCCCGTCAGGGTTTACAGTCGTTTTGTGTATCGGCCAAGCCGAAACTACCACATGCTATGAACGCCAGCCTGTCTCCAATGGGCTGATTGAGGGCTGACGACCAACGACGAAGATTCGTCAGTATTCTTTACAATTTGATGTTATTACTATCCACAGCAATACCCCAGAGTGGTGCTAATTGATAGTTTTCCTTTTCTATTTAATAGTTACCACTGTGCGTATTTTTCATGTTCTCGCCAGGTTGATCAGGGAAAACTATTTCTGTTTTTCTTTTTGGAATATTTCTGTCGAAAATGAATAAATCCCTAGGGAACCTAGGGCACCTGCGAGTGATATTTGCCTTAGTGCTGTCGATGTGATATCGAATTATCAGTATCATTATGGTGGTCTCCAATCGCTTTTATCTGACATCAAAAATACTCCGGTGACAGCCATAATCGTTCGAAAAGGAAGTTGATGCCGGTCTTACATCACACGATGAAAGATATACTCTCAGTGAGGGCCAGTATATATCTGCCTGTCGTATCTTTCCCTGCATCTTACTGGCTTCAACCTTAGATACGCTCAACAGCAGCGGCCAATTCGACCAACCGAGGCTGCAGGTAGTCGGCAGCGTTCGGTTCGAGCAAGCAGATGGACGCCAACTGGAGTAGGGTGGGGGAGTAGCGCGCGCCCCGGTGATCGATTTGGATATTTATTAGTTACCAGCCGTTGCCGTTGGCAACGTGTGTTGGGCTTGGCGACTGCAGTGATAGCGTCGGCTGTGTTGTATTATGGACTCATGGCTAGTGCTTGGCGGAGGTAGTATCTTAGGTTGAACCGTGCAAGATACGGAATAGGTCAAGGTGATTACATTTTTTCCAGATACTATACACTGCTGCATGTCTTCCACTTGTCGGTGCTTCTGTGGATGTCTCTCTACTTCAGCTTATGGTGAGTTTTCTGGGGCGATCCTGCTGCAAAATCCGAGACGTTTTTACCCGGGGAAAACCGGTGATGATTTCATCACGGTATTTTTCTTGACGAATATGATAACGGGCGTGCAGGATAACAGCCATACTGTATCTTAGCCACTGGGCGAAAAGCGGAGCGATAATTTCGTGGCGCAGCGGTCATTAGCGGAGCGAAGTTCTGCCAGGTACCGGTCCTTAAAGGAACAGGATGCCACCGGCGATCCAAAACACTCTGACGGCGAGGTGGCTGCCTCAACTCGCACAGAAGATATATGATATTCTTGAGTTGATGATGTACGGCAGTGGACAGACGCAGGTTCGATTCCCCAGGGGCGGCATTTTTTCAGGTATTTATTGACGGCTCTGGGATGGCAGAGTTCGAGGCCGAGATTGAACAGGACAGAAATTAGATTCGCTGGAGTTATATCAACTGTATCGATGTAGAGTGGAATCTTAGGTCGATCCTTGCAAGATACAAATAGGGTTGACTCTCAGGTATCTTGGATTTTTCGAAATTACTTTGTACGTCCGAGCAAGTCTGTGCTGGCTACCGACTGTCCCGTCTCATCCTCCATTCACTCGCTTACCTCTGCATCATTGTGGCAGTCAACTTCCACCTCGCAGTCATTAACAACCAGGTCGGTGTGCAAGTGCAAGAGCGCGCGCCCTGATGATCGATTTCAGATTCGAGAGGCTGGTATTAGTTTGGACACTGGAAGAATGTATCAGCGATTCTATGCTTACTCCTACTTTAGAGTTGCCTTCCTGCTGTTCATCGTAAGCAGCCGTTCTGGATTTTTACCGCGCGCCACGAAATTTTCTTTCTTCTCCTCCTACTCCTCCTCCTCCTCCTCCTCAGATTCAACCGACGGTTATGTTGTTCATTCAAAATGTCGGTGTTTAGCTGGTATGAGGAGTGGGCTGTCACGCTGATTTACTGGCTCATAAAATGGCTGCTGTTGTTGGCAGTAGCGTGGAGCTTCAGACCAAGACCGAGTAGGAAAAGACCGTATTTTCGGGCGCGCGCTTTTTACACAAGGAATGTTGAAATTTTGCTGTTTGTGGTTTTTTTCCTACGGGACGAGGGAGGAAATTTGAAGGAGTCAAGGAAATTTGATACAAGAAATTTCTGGGCGTGCGCTTTTTACATAGAAAATGAAAGATTTTGATGGATGATTTCAACGAAGAAGTGAAGAGTTCTTGAACCGGGTAGAGGCGACAGTCTATTGACCACTCGGGATGCTTGTGACGGTTTTTTCTGGGTTTGAATCTGGTATAATTTCGTGGCGCGCGACTTTTTTCAGAGAATCTGAAGTTATTCAGTATTGCGGTTGCGGACCAGCGCGCTGAGTTTGAGGATGATGATGAAGGGCAGCAGCAGCGTGGCCGAGGGGAGGGTGGTAGGATTTGAGGGAAATTTGGTATGTTATATTTTTGGCAGGTCAAATTTCAACGGCTCGGCTGTGAACGTATCATTAGAGTGTATCTTTCTTTTTGTGAATGACCAGAGTCGACTTGAAGATACTCTTGTGTGTTATTGGCTGTTGATAAACAGGTTTGCATTTTTTTATGGTATTATTGTAAAATGGCGGTAGCGGTCGGGTCAACTTCGACGATCGGCGCCGCCTTCCTTCGGGGCGTGGGTTCAACAGCGATGGGTGACGAGTGCCAGGATGTAATAAAAAGGCGGAGCGAAGCAAGGATTTATTGTTTTTTCAGGGTCCATTTTATAACGTTGATGCGCGAACTCGGAAGGCTATGCAGAGGAGCTTGTCCGTGCTACAGATGGTGCGGGCTGACAACAGTGAGCTTCGCTCCGCTGAGATTTTCGAAAAAAATCGGAAATTATTGGGTCTTATCAGGTCTGCATAGAGTTGCTGATCGGCTGTATCTGAGCTCAGTGAGCGGAGCGATAAATTTGAACGAATTGAGGCGACACAAAAATAACGCACATATTGTGTGGCGAGTGGCATAAGGTAGTATTGGTGTGATCGATGGGCGCTGTGTCGGCATGGTCGAGGTCCATGGTTCTATCCCTGCAAATTATATTTTTTTCAGACCGCTCTACCCGGATTGTTTTACGTACAAGTGCGCCGATATTCTGGACGCTGAGAGCGAGAGTCTGCTCGATGTAAGAAACGAATTTGACCCACGAAATTCAGAAGAATTTTTTCCCTACCAAATTTTTCGTTTTAGATACTCCCCGAGCTGCCTGTCGTGGATGATATCTGCGCAGCGCGAAGATTCCAGGAACACGATACTCGTGCATTGCTTTGCCGGGAGGTAGTAGAAAAACTACTTTGTTGGTGGGTATCTTCCCGCGATGTCTTTACAATTTGCGCAGCGCGAAGATTCCGACTGTTCATTAACAGTATCAGTAAGCAAATTGATACTGCTCATGTCACCATGGCAAGATTCGAAAAAAAAGATTCCATCTCACTTTCGAGGTCAGGTCGAGGTCGGTCGGAGTTCTTCTCGCCTACTTCGTTTTGGTTATGAGGATTCCCTTCAGGCTGGCATTCGCACATGTAAGATTGATGAAATCGATCACGTGATCGATTTGGATTCTTGGTCTCAGCTACGCCGGATGCGACCAGAGTGCAGTCCGAATAATGGTTTTATGCAGCAGTTGGCGGCCTTCGAGAAAGAAGTGTTGAAAAAAATTCCGGGCCGATTTCGGTAGTGGAAAGTGCAAAGATACGCCCGCACCGCGAAGGTTTTGGGTCAGGTATCCCGGCCCTCCGCCATATTTGCGGTGGAGAACCTTGAGGAGAAATTGGAACTAGTCGTGATGGCAGCAAAGGAACGTTTAAGTGGGTGACCTGTTTTGCATCTTGCCTGGATCAACCTAAGATGCTTTTCATGGGGTTACGAGAATCTAACTACTCTGTATTGTCCCCTGCGTCAACCTAAGATACTCTGTTTCAGGAGTGATGGACGCGGAATTGCTCGCGTCCCCGCAGCCACTGCCCACGTATCTGGGGAAGGCGTCAGAGAGAGGTAAAAGGGTAGATTCAATTCGACAATTCTTAGCGGAGCGAAGTTTTTTTCGGGATCCAAAAATAGATCTCATTGTGTTGGGCTAATTGAATTGGTTTTTCTGTTGAGACTAACCAAGGGAGAATCCTTCACGCTGCGGGGTCTCTTTGGTAACCTTTTTCTGTCGCTGGCGTGGGTCAACCTAAGATACCAGATACGTTTTTGTGTCAGGGCGTGAGCGGTGAGGTTTTTTGGATACCCCAGGGACTATGTAATGAGCTCATTGTTTTTTTCGAATCGGGGGTTCATATGTGAGATATCTTAGGTTGACCCTAGGAAGTCATGGAGGTCGAAGATACGCCTGGTTGGTATGTATATGATGACTCTTATTAAAAGCGCTGCAGTGGGCGGCGGGTTGGCAGTTTTAACGGTCGTAGCGGAAGGACACCGGTGAAGATTTTTTTGAGCGGAGCGAAGCGTGGAAGGTTTGGCTATACTTATTCTTCTCGAGCGTATCTTTGGCGAGGTTGGCCTACACTTACCTAAACGCAATCCATTTTTGTCTTTTCACCACCTCCACCACCATCAGTGTTGTTGATGATCAGCTTGTTATCTGATAGTACTGTTGGGTTAGAAACCTATTCTAATGAAGTGGGTTGTGGTAGGAGTTACGGAATTTACGGTATGTAAAAAATTAATTAATTTCTGTCAACCGTGAATCCATTTTAATATAGGTGACACTAGGAGTGGGCGTTGTTAGAATGATCCGACGATTCCGTTTCCGCTGTAGCAGGTGTCTGATTTTTCCGTGTCGATCCGGGAAGCGCAAAGTGTCGACCCGCCCAAGATAACACTGCTAGGTCGTATCGGATATTGAGTGAGGATGGAGTAGCTGTTACCCCTTCAGAGTACTTGTTGTTGTTGCGCTACTACTTTTTCTTCACACCGGATGCCCCCTAGGAAGGTCGCTGCCAAAAGCAAACCATCATCACCAGCAGCTCAACGAAAGAAGAGTGAGGAAGAGGAAGTTGAAGTTGTTGTTGAGAATGACGGCGGCAAGGCGGGTGCTGTTGCCGAAGGAGGCGAGGAGACGGTGGAGGTAGTAGTAGTAGCCTGGGCAGGGAGTATATCATTCATCAGTACTGATCAATGCGTCGGAATTATCGCGGCGGAGCGAAGCTGCTCATTTTTGAATTTGTCTGGTAATGGTGTGATGACTTGCTATGGTTATCGTGTCATTTGGTGTTTTGACGATTCTACGTTTTTGTCTTTTTGTTGGCATCTATCAGTATCAACAGAATTATTACATCGGGGGTAGTCTATGGTGGTATTGGTACAGGGTGACGGAAAGACTGGAAAAGGCAGACCAGATCGGTCTGCGTTACGTTCAGCTCTGAGATCGGTCGCTCGAAGAATTTCTGCGGTGGAACCCTGTACGAGTACGAGTATCTTCTGGGAAATTTTCATAGTAATGTAATTTCCTATGAGCATCTAGTTGAATCCCTTGTAATTGGTCATGCTCGGAACACTGCCAACAGCCCCAATGCAATTGCCTTGCAAAAATATTAATACCGGTTTTTGAATACTGTCGTGATTTTTAGCTATCTTCGAGTGAGCAGACGAAGGACGTCGAAATGACACCGGTCGAGTTGGTGGAAGAAGCGGAAGGGGATGAGAAAAAAGAAGAGGCGGAGGAAGTTAAAGAAGTGGGATTGAAAATCTTGGCTGTGCGCAAAGATATTTTCTTAGGAGGTCCCAGCGGAGATGAAAGATTTTGAGGAAGATACTCGTCCACGTGTGACGGAAATCGGGAAGTTTGGGAGCTTCGATTCGACGCTGGATACTTATTTTGGCTTTGGCGGGTTGCTGGGCTCAAACTCGACCGAGGGCTTCCAGTATCTACTGAGCGGAGCGAGGAGCAATATCGGAGTGAAGGGAGGAAGTCGGGGTATCTTTGCATTTGAGGTGAGCATGCTTCGACCTGTTCCGTGCAACGAATAAAATCCGTCGATTTTTCAAAAGGAGTATTTTGATTGTCTTTGGTTGCGTATCTGTGAGTTCTGTCTTGACCGCGGATCGACCTAGGATACTGTATGTAGCTTTCGTTTCGACCGATTTCGACGGGATAAAGAATTTTTAATAGGGAGCGCTGTAACGATACTTCTCTCACCATGTGGCGGTAGCGTATCTTAGGATTTCGTGCCGTTCGTTCTTCGACCTCGGATACTATGAGTAGTATTGATTGGAACAGGAATATACTGAATGCAAAGCTGAATGATCTTCATCTCGTAGAAATAGTTAATTTGAGGCAAAGATGAGGCGGAGTGGCAACATGAAAGATATCTTCCTAGATATTTGTAGCATCTAGATGGCCAGGTCTCGCGTCTCCTGGAAGAGGTGCTCTTGAGGACGGATTTTGTGTCTTGTCAGGTTAAAGTCGCTGAGATATTGACGCCTATGGACTCAGCTTGCAACAGGCAAGCTTATCTTCCGCATAATAAGTAGGTCCCCTGGGGGTCCTTGAGTAGGGGGGGAGGGAAAGAGTGACGTAGAAGTTAATCGATTAGCGGAATTTCGAGGCGAGTGGTCGGTAGGGTGCGAAACTCAACTGGAGGAGGCTGCCAGCTGCATGTGGCTCGAAGCAAAAGGGTGGTGACTACTAGAGTCGATCGCCTCCAGCCTTCTTATCCATTCAACGAGATAAAACTCCCGGAAAAAAGAGCATCTTGAGGTTGATTCATGCATCTCGCGAGAACGCTTTATGGGTCCAAGAACGACGATCGAAAAATCATATCTTCGTGAGGGGATGGCGGAGCATGGGCGATGTGCTGAGGACGAGCGTCTTGATCACTTCGGCACGGATTTTATGAGTATCCCCGGTCTGCGCTGAGAACGGTAGATTCAAACTTGGGCAATCCGCCTTGGGAGAGGGCTCTCAGATTCGTAAGGGTTAGCGTAAACGTGAAAGCTTAATTGAAGAGGCGACCAAGAATTTGTTCTGTAACAGAAAAAGAAGAGGGAAAGAAGGTATTAATTTCACGCCGATACGCTCCCGGAGACTGGAAAAGAGCAGTCGGAAATTCGGACGAAACTGAGTGGGGAAGGATGATACATGTTGATCATTCGGCTCATGGGAGGGATAATTCTTATCCGGAGAAGATTGGGTCCCAATTCCAATAAGAATTCCTCCCAATCATTGGGAGGAGGCTACTAGCCTCCTCCCAGGCTCCTAGGCTACTAGCCGTGAAAAGAGCTGCTCATGACTTTCTCGAGGTGGTTGGGGCTCTTCAGTGGGCGGGTCGTGAGTATCTTACCGCACTGTGAAGATTCTAGCTGATGATGAACGCGAGGGACGGGGGCAAGCTTTTCATGCCCTATGAAACACGACTCCAGGGCAATTCGGAAATGTATGAATCCCGAGAGCGCAGGCAAAAGGCACGGTGAAAGGCCTTCACCTTGATTCGGAATGAGCATTCGTGAGAAGAAGCGGATGGTCACACACTTGTTCGGTGGTATCTTAGTCTAAGATACTGAGATTCTTAGTATAAGGTCAATCAAACTCCAACCATTGGGGGTGTAGGACCAACGCGCTGAGACGTTGTTGGTCTCAACACTGTCCTCAGCTGAGGGGTGAAGGTCGCAGCTGGCATTGTGTCCGAAGAAAAAGTATTCTGTGAAATTGTTCATAGAATTACCAGGGGGTGGATAACAACGAGAACCGTCGGTTAGGAGTTATGGCAATTCCGAAGATTCTTGAAGACTCGGAAATTCTTCTTTCGACGAAATTTTGGGTAAAAAAATGAGATTCTTCGGCTGGAATTTTTCGTTTTTCTATCCCGTGTTCGATTAATGTTCCGTAAGATACTGCGAGCGTCGTCGGTGGAGGGTTTTTCGGGGATTTTTCCGGATGGTTTTGGAAAAAATTGCGAGCCCATATTATGCATACTGTTGTTACCTCTAGTCTTGGCGGAAATTCAGAGTAGAAAATTTGCAGATTTTTTGAAGATATTTTGCGAATCGTCAAAGCACCTTTCATCGGAGAGGAATATGCGGAAAGTTGTGCAAAGTTTTTCCCGGAAATTTTGGGAAAACTTTCCGAATCTATGCTGGTATGTACGAAAACTACCTCGAGGATTATTTATTGAAGATTCTTTTCCAGCGGTTTTCTGATTATTTTTTTCAGCATCAGTTTGGGAGCGATGGAGCTGACGGCTCGCTAGATGCCGAACAGGTAAGGTTTGGCGGGGGCGTATCTTGAGGTCACCATGGGCAATGACGGGAATTTCGTGGCGCGCGACTTCATGTTGCGACTAGTGGGGGAAGGTCTGAATGAAAATTACGTCAGCCGACTGGGCTGCGGATATCTTTGAACGGGGGGCCGGTGAGGTTAACCTGCCTGAAAAGTACCGTATCTTTGTGGCCCGGCTAGTTACAGCGGCGGAGCGAAGCGAAAACTTTTATTCGCGCGATTTTGTAATCGCGAATCTCCGAAGGCGATATTTCGATGAGCGCAACGCAAGCCATGTGGCTCTCTGTCCGGATTAGGAGAAGGTGTGGTACGATACACGAACTGGCCGGGGCAAGGCGGTGTCTGGAAACCGTCGCTTGATGCCCTCAATAGGTTGAGGCCCTCAATAAGGACTGGCCGACGGAGGGGGTTTTTTCTGGGAAATTTTTTTCTCCTTTCGCTCTGGACGAGTGATGCCAATCCTGTCTACGGGACTTCACGGATAGAGGGCGCGGTATTTTCGAGGAGGGTGGTACCGGGAAAGGCTGGGGATTTTTTACCGAGAGAATTTTTCCCAGCGTTCACGTCTCCCTGGACGTGCACTGCGATACTCACCCACCTTCCCAGATTTCAAAGAATAGCATCGGCAAGAGTCTAACTCAACCGCTCGGGGAACGTCTTACGTTTGTTTGGTTGGGTAAGGCAGTTGATGAACGTTTCGCTTGTGATTCGTGTGATCTATCATTCAGTTTCCACTGGGAAAAAAAATTAAACCGGATCCGGGAACTTTGGTGAACGAGAAGGTACCGGATGAACTAAAACACAAGGTTTGCAGGATTTACTAGGAGGGAGAGGGAATGCACTCAAATAGCATCGGCAAGAGTCTTGCTGAGCCGGTACGGGCTAAAGTCTTGCACGCACTCGGGTAAACAAGAAGGCACCGTTGAGTACTGTATGAAGCTCATCGCAAGGTTACAATGAGGGAAAGAAATGCGAGGCTTTCGGCATTCGGTGAAGGGCCGGCAACTTTCCGAAGGATGCAAACAGACGAGTATGGTTGAAAATTATTATCACGGTTAGTTGAGCGTGAGCGTCTCCCAGAAGTGGAAGGCTAACTAGTCTGGAGTAAACTAGGCTCACCCGCGCACACTGCAATGAAGAAGAACTGCCTGTCGGTAGCGTATCAAGGATAGTAGTGGTTACAAGGAACATGGGAGGGATTGGTATTGGAATGATGGCGCAGCCCGGCAACCGTCGCCCTGGAGGTGCATTCGCCCTCACAGAACTGAACTGTTTTCGAAGAGAGTAATGCCTCATGAGGAGGGTGAGGGAGGAGAGCGAGTGGGAGTTTGGGAAGCGGAACGTCAGTGACCCATGAGAGCATTGAGGTGTGATAACCAGAGGGTGATGGTGATGGCCGTCTGGAGAGCTTTTTTTCGAGACCTGATTGTTTTCATCTTGACGGATGTAGATACATAGAACTAAAAGGAGTATGGTTGATAACCACTAGCACGGAACCGGCTGAGGATTTCGGTTGGGAACTTACTCCGAGATATTTGTTCCCTTGTCTGTACACGACTGAACAAATCTAGATAATGGTATCTTCACATCACGAGAATCAGTATTAGATGGCAGCTCTTGTCCTTGAGGGAAGTTCGACCGGCCTAGCGATGGCTAACTCCATCGACAGGGGCGAACAAGGAGGCATCGAGTGTCAGTGGATACTCTGCCCTTTCGGGAACTTGTATGGTTGTAATGGTCACTGGATTTCAGTGGGGTCTTGGGAGTATATTGATCGCAAATAATGTAGTCTTTACCTAAAGTGGGAAGTTCTGTTTTTTTGTCAAGTAGAATGTTCTGCCGAACATGTTGAGTACTGATGAATACTGAATACTGTCGAAACCCGAAACCCGATAGAATTAGCTTCAAGAAGTATGATGGTCATGAATGAGTATCGAGGATAGCGCTGACTTTTCACAAAATTTGACGACTCGACGGAAGTGTAACTTGATTGTGTTTGTTATTCTGAAGAGTTTAGTGGTTCATTGTATTACTTGTGGTTACCGGAAGAGTTGAGAAATTTCAACATGAAATTTTCAGGCGATTTTCTGTTTTTCAGGCATTGTCTTCGCGTTGGCTTTTCTACCATCGAGGGGAGTGTCTTGCTGGGCACGGACGAGCATGGTATCGCCTTTGACGCGGGCCTGGGATATGATAGAGTTCACGGTCATCCCAAGCAACAACATACAGGAAGGTTTGCTAGTGAGATAGGGGGACGGTTTTAGAAATTAATCTTGGGTCATCGTGGATTTGAAGATTTTTTTCCGGTTCGAGAGGGTATCGTGACAATTTTCTGAGTTGCTTAAATCTGGTTGCAAAAAATTGAGGAATTTTCCGAGTTTTTCAGGAGTGGTTTTTAGAAAATTGGAAATTTCTGAGTAGGTGTGTGGTGGTATCTTTTTATTTGTTTCCATCAAGCTTAACCTCTGCCAATTACTGGACTGAAATTTTTTTGGAAGTATTCTAACTTTCAGAGGGCCATCGCATAGTTTATGATCGGGAAAATATTTTTCCATTTTTCGTTCGGAAAAATATTTCCCATCTTGTCTTACTTATTTCGTTTTCAGATGGCCCTTGCGTGTGGAAGGGGACGCACACGACTTTCATGGACAAGGCAGATTTCGGTAAATTTTCCGGAAAATTTTCGGGGAATTCCGGATTTTTTTCCTCATTCTCAGGTCTTGATGACATCGTTACCGTCGTATTGAATCTAGGAGAAGATTCTGATGACCGCCATTCGAATTGCATTGCCCTTTTCAAAAACGGCCAGCGAGTTACCGATCCAATTCCCCTCCCAGCGGAGCTCCTGGGCAAGGATATCTTTCCCACGATCACCTTCAAGAACGTCCGGGTTGCGGTCAATCTCGGACACTCTGCGGACGGACGGAGACCGGCCGAGCTGGCTGGCCTCACTCAGAGGCTGCCATTCAAATGTCGAAGCTTGCAGCAGAGCGCGGCGGAAGATATTTCTGTTTCACCGTATTTTTCGAACCAGCCGAAGGAGCCGGAGGCGTTGATGATAGTTGGACTGCCCGATCAAGGCGTGTTCGATTTTGTGGATTATTTTATGAGGAAGAACCCGTATAAGTACACGGAGGTATCGGACAGGACGATGTTTGAATGGTGAGAAAATTACAATCGGAATTTTTCGCTCATTTTTCGGCTTCTCTTGTAGGGGGTTCGCGTTTTTTTTTCAAAATCGCGCGGATTTTTTGTTGACGAGAAAAATTGCGGGAAAATTTCAACAATTTTTGCGATTTTCAGGTTAAAATCATCTTCGCTCCGCCCGCTGCGGCGAGGAACGGAACCGTCGAATGACCGTCCGGATTATCTTTTCGGAATTCAGCCCATCGACGAGGGTATCATACGATCGCGCATCAGAGATTTCGCGAACTCGGAACAGGATGGACGATCGATTGTAGTGACGGGGGATCGAACCTGTGCGGGAAATGTGTTGGAGAGTTTTGAGCAGATACTGGTTGAGATAAAAGGAGGGCTGCTGCAAGAGGAAAGAGCTAAAATTATGTCGAAATTTTCGGCTCATAAACGTAAGATTTTGTAGATTTTTTTCGCTGAATTTTCTGGAAAATTATGAAATTGTTTACTCCTCATTGGAGTTTTTGGGATCGTAAAACGGCTTAGAACAGTGACGATTTTTGTCTTGCGGTGAGCAGTAGTGCTGAACGTGAGATTTTGCGGAATTTTCCCGGTGAAATTTCCATCTTTTCATCAGAATTTTCGGAATTTTTCCTTCAAAAAAGAAGAAAGCTTTCTTTTTTAGGCATTGCCAGAGTTTGCGTGGGAGAACCCGACGTTGAGTACCAAAATTATGTGAAAGACTTGGTGCGGGGTGAAATTGTCACGGCTAAATCGGCAGAGCGGGAGAGGAAAATTGAGGAGTTGAAGAAGGAGTGGAAGGCGAGGATGGTGGAGAAGGAAAGGCAGAGAAAAGGTAATAATGAAAAATGCGGGTGCTGGGGATCGAACCTGGGTGATGTGAATGAAAAGACGTCGTAATGTTGTTGTTGAAGTTGAATGAAAAATCTCAGCGGAGGTTGATTCGGCAGAAAAACTTTTCGATATTTTCGAGATTTTTCGAACGTATTGAATGCTTTTGAATGATACCCTCCGCGGGTATTGAACCTGGGTTTGCCTCTTCTCAGTCAAAGCCGCTGCCCGTGCGGCTGAGAAGGCGCGCAGAGAGGCGGCTGCGGAGGCTCGTCGTAAGCGGAAGGAGGCGGCGATGAGAGCGGCCGCGGCTAAGAGGGCGGCAGAGGCACGAAAGGGTGATGAGCCGGCGACCGATGAGGCCAGCGAAAATAAAACCGGTGATGACGTTGTTATGAACGCCCAGGAAGAAGTAGTAGTTTGGGGGATTTGTGGTATGATGAGGCTGAGCGGAAGTATTTTGGTGAGGCTGCGCTCCGCTTCGACTTCTTGGGGAATCTTTGGACTGCGGCTGAGTATCCTTTTTATTTTCATTTTTTCTGTGAAGCCGGGGCGATGTATTTGCTTCAGAAAGAGTTTTTTTCCGGAAAGAACAGATTTTCGTCATCGAATGACGATTTTCTCCCGCGGCGAATTCCCAGGGTATGTTCATGCCTCGCGGAATGTCTTTTGTATTTATTTTTTTGCAAATATCCGTGGTGAAAAATTTTTCGTGTTCCCCATTGGTGTCTTCCCCAATTTCGTGAAAAATTATTGTTTGGTTTCTTGCACCCAGTAATTCGTCGAATTTTCCGCAGGCTGAGAGTGAGGAGGAGCACGTGGAAGAGGTCGAGGAGGAAGAGGAGGCCGACGAGCCCGAGCCGACCCTCCCTGAGGTTGAAGTCACCGATGATGATTTGAGGAAGGCCATGTAATAGCGGGGAAAAGGGAAATTGGGCTGTTCAATAGACTGTCTCTGTTGAATTTTGGGAGCGCCCCCGGGATTGAGCTTACCGTGTATTAGTGGTTTTGAAACTCAGGAGGGGCAGTCCATTGAAAACTTCGTTTGAATCGCTGAAATTTCTCCGAAAACTTTCTGGAAAGTTTTACGTTTGTTTCAGGACGGGTGGTTACTTCCGCCGCCAAAGGCTACACGATATCAGCCCGGGCAGTTTATCGGCGGGGTATCTTAGCTTCACTCTGCCAAACGCAGAAGATTCTTTCGAGGATGGTCGAAAGGTATTTGACGAAGTTGTTTATGAGTGGGAAAAGAAGGAAGACGCTGAAAAGTAGGAGGAAATTTTTTACCGTTTTTTCTGGATTTTTTTCCTGTGTTAGTAAACTGGCAACATGGATACGGAATCGTAAGGTGCTCGAAAAGGTGCCGTCGATTACCAAGCCGAGCGAATGGTTTGAAGTTCAAAAGAACGCCTGGTCGGAAACCAAGCTGGAGTGGAGGAAAAAGCATAGGTAGTGGGGAATCTATTCCGATTTTGGGACGTTTTTACGCAGGCTGGGCTTGGGTTTATCGGTGTCTATCATAGGCGTTTTGGTAGAAAACTTGCCGTGGCAATATATCACCGCCTTCTGAGGGGTGTTCGTGCTGGGGGTCGAACCTGTGCGGGTTTGGTGATGTTAGGACGTACCTGCAAGCCGTGGCGATGAGGGAGGCGGCCGCAAAGAAGGCGGAGTCTGAGAAGGCTGCTAAGGAAGGGCAGGAGGTGAAAGCCGAGGCCTCAGCTGAGCCGAACGGTAGTACAACGGGGGATAGAACCGGGGACCTTTGCATTACCCTGAGTCGGAATAGTATTGCGGCTGAGCGTCGGGATATCTTTTACAATTTCGTGGCGCGCGAAATGCTCGGACTCGAATCATCGTAGTCTCTGATGAGTCCGGTGTCGGAATCTCGCTTCAACCACAGATACTCCCCAAGCAGAGTCCCCTGCGGCGGACGCTGCCGCTGAGTCACCAGCGTATATCGACCCTGATGATGCTGACGTGTGGGCGGTGGAGGATATCAACGACTTGGACGGGAAGGGCACTCCGTTATACGGCAAATTTAAGGCTGAGGATTGGCAGCTGTTGAATCTGCGTTATGATCTGCACTTACTGTGCCACGCCTTCTTCCGGGACGCGACGGCTGAGGATCCCGATATTAAGGGGATTCATAGAAGCCTTCTGCAGCACTATTATCAGACATATTTTGCCCAGGGACCGCCGCTGTTACCGTCGTTGTATGGCGGGAAGAGCGTGGATGAACTTTTGGATACTTTTGTGGTTGACACGATCACTGTGGGAGACGATGGGGTGCTGAGGACTGTGCATGATATTGATACGCCCCAGTCGACGTTCGTGAGGTTGGTGGAGGCTGCTAGGAGGGAGAGGGAGAAGAGGATCGAAGCTGGGGACGAGAGTGCGAGAATTAGAATTGCTCAGCCCGTCACTGCGCCACGAAATTCGGGTGGTGGAAAGGGCCCTACGGTGAGAGATAACAGGAGCAGTGGTCATCGAGGAGGGAAGGGAGGAGTCGGACACCCGACGGGGAAGTATGGGCAACAGCAGCATCACAATAGATGTAGTGCTGGCGGGAAGTCTGTTGGGATTAGTCAGTTAGTACTCTTCCATCGGGGCGATTGATTTTTCGAGATGATGGCTTTCCAATGGATTTTTTCGGGTTTCTCAGCTCTCGGAAAAATGTGGTCGTCCAGCCCCTCACGACTAAAATGATTCTTCGGGAGTGAAATTGTATTTCTTGTCAACTTTGATGAAGTTTACAAAGTTGCTTTATATCAGCTGCGCGCAGCTGTGTGATAGTGATGAGACTTCGGTGGACAAAGAAGCCCGGGTCGTTCTGATTATCGTTTGTTAGATCCTCGTTCGCTGCCGTCGTCGCCTGGCCCCCGCGGAGGGTATCAGGGAGCTCGACTGCCCCCAGGAGTGTATCATTATCAGCACTCATCACCGGCAGCCGGCCATCAGTAGTGGAGGGGGTATCTTAGGTTGAACATTGTCGGATAACCGTAGGTATGGCTCGAGATATGCCAATACAGCACCGGCTCAATCTGGATACTATGGAGGACAACAACAATATAATGCGGGGTAGGAGGGGCGCGGGTTCGATCCCTGCCGGCTACACTTTTTACCGTTCTCAACTCATTTTCAATTAGCCCTGTTTTTGAAATATCTCTCCTTTCCTAGGTACAAGCGTGGGTATGAGTCTGCTGGTGTCTACGAGTATGAAGCTGGGAAACGCCAGAAGGGTGAGGTTGAAATTTTCGGAAATTGCAGAAAATTTGAATTGTTAGGATTTTCAGGTGGTGGACCGCCGCCGGGCCAGTATTACCAGGCATCCCATCAATATGGCGGCCAATATTATCGGCAATAACTCTTACGTTGATTCTTATGGTAGACGATAAGTAGACAGCATTACAGTGTAATGGATGTTGAGTTTAGTCTCACCTGGGAGAGCTGGTGCCTCATTATTGTCCAGCTTGGGTGGAGCCTCGATACCACAGATTTTTGCCGCGTTTGGTAGTTGAGATGGTCGCATTTCCGCTGGTTCAGGTAGCTGCTCGGGCGAAGAAAGGCATTCGAGAGGAGTTGAGGACATCAATCTAACTCTGGGCGGCATTTTTTCAAACGTAATTTCATTGCGAAGGACGAAATTTTTGTGGCGTGAGGCGATCTCGTAGCATGCTCAGAGTCGGATACCCTCGGCTGCTCGGCGATTTCATACCGAAACCGTATTGCAGCACGAAGTATTGCATGAGTATTCTGTTCTGCAGTTATTCCGGTGTCAAGTGTTACTAGTGTTGGAGACTTACACAACCAACCGTTGTCAGCTGCTCTATGATTCCCTTTCTAGCCAGCCTCCAGCTCCAGCCTACTGGGCCGCGCCTAGCTTCGTTGTTGAGTCTTATGATTCATCAGTCCTGATGTGACTTTCATCGGTGGCAGTTTTCGCCCGGCCTGGATTTCGGAGTCCTTAGTAGATCTCCGATCGGTCTCTTACCTCTATCTTCCGGACACTGAAGAAGACGGGCTAGCCCGGGGTCTGACGAAACCGGAATATTTCCAGCCTTGGGAGCATAGCCTACGACATCGCCCAGCTACACCCGGAGACACGCGTCTGTGCCGACGTAGTACGCTCTATCATCGGATCTGTCTACGCACATATGGGCTGGTCTCCGGCGTGTGAAATGTCGGCCCTCCTCGGGTGAACACCAGGATTCCCTATGCAGGAAGCCGTTGCCTTGGTGATGAACTGGACGTCGCTCGGACGAGCGACAGCATTTTCAGACTTATAGGCTTAGTGGTTCGTTGCGCTAGGGGAATCCCCCTAAGGGGCTGTCAGATGTGAACTTTTTGTGGACTGTGATAGCATACCGTACCACTGCCGATATGATAAAGACATGTTCACCGACTACGAGAAGCCTTTTGAGTGAGGTACGCTTCTGAAAGGCTGCCGTGGTAGAGCCCGATATCTGGAGCAAACTCGACCCCGTGTTCAGGCTATTCATACTCGGAGGCACCACTGTCTTCCGCACGTCTTGCAATAATTACTTGGATGTTATCTGGTGGCGTACAAAAAGTCAGTTGACTTGACCGGTTTTTTTCTGATTGATTTCGGATCTTTGCAACTTGCAAATTGCAAGCCTTAACTCGGGCACGAGTTGCTAGACTCTAGCCCCTCTAGCAGCTAGAGGGGCTCCGTGGATACTTGCTCGCTTGTGAGATTCTGACAGTGAGAAGGCACTTGATACCAGGAAGTCCTGACTGAACCTTCTCCTCTATGTTTTTGGAAAGTTCCTCTCACGAGCTTGTGCTAAGCACAATGTTCTTTACGCAGCTTGTGTATTCTTGTGTTCTCCACGCTCGATTGAGAAGGGTTGAATCAAAGCGCTCATGCTCATTCAACCTCCTGGGAATCTTCGAGACATTCTGGGTCCCGCCGACCAATTAGCGGAAATAATCGATTGGGAAAGTCGACTATGATGCAACGTTTCCTGTTCTCCTATTGCAGGTATCTCCGGCGCGCAACGAGTCGTATAGCTCACTCTTCCTGGAAGAGCCTCCCAACGACGTGGTGGATCGCCCGTGCTCGTATGAGCAGGTCTAGCCAAGATGTGGTATTGGAAAAGCAAAGACCCTTGCTTTAGAGTTCAAGATCGGCGCGAGGGTGATGGAGGAATTGCAAGTGGGCAGGGGCAGGCTGATAATTGATGGTTATGATGATGGCTATGATGATGATGGTGTTCGTGATCATGATGATGTTACGGCGTGTGCCTGCATTCCTCGTTACTAAGTAGGTCTAAGAGTCGTGGTTACGTTACCTGGTTTACTTCATTCGATTGTTAGTTGTATCCTTATAGTGTCCTTATTATAAGGACTTTTATAGTGGATATACCGATGCCGGAGCAGAAGAGATTGAATGCCGCCCGATTTGGTATGATACCACGGGTATCGCCGCGATACTATCGCGTTTCTTACACTGTTCTTGATGGGTACTTTTGGGTGACTGTTGAGTTCAGTTTTACAGAGAGAGTTCACGTCAAGATAGAGCATGAGCATCAAGCGCTCCGAGCGCTGCGCCCGGGATAGTGTTTCTTCCGAATGCGAGAATCTAGCTTTCATAATGTTTGCGGCAGATGTTCCTTTTGTTCGGAATAATGGTCGCCTCCCGAGCTGCCTCCACCAAGCTGGCAACGTCTACCCCAGTAAGGGTCGGTATGCGGCTGGACACGAGAAGAGTTGTGGCGATTGATTGAGCACAACACGACACTCTTCAACCCGTAATTTCGCGGCGAAATGACGAAGTAGACCGTGACTTCAGGTACAAACTTCCACACGTGTTGGCGGCATTACGGAGATTCTACGCTCCTGGCGACCCCTCAGTGGGAATCGGAACAGCTCAAGCTGTAGGTTAGGAGAGAAACAATGATTGTTTCTATTGTTTCTTGTAGTATGTTCAATAAAACCCGGTTGTTTAACAATCTGGGTTTTACCGAACATACTACTATTCACCCCCCCTGAGATATCCAAGTCGGATATGGTTCTACCGTGCCACAAAACTGCAACAAAAAATCATTTCTCCAGAAAATCAAGAAACTTCAACAGTAGGTATTATTATAATACCATTATACCTGAAAAAACGCTTGCGCAGGCTTTACACCAAAAGGTTTTGTCGGCATTCATTGTCGTTCAACGGCTATAGATGGGCAACCTCGATCATCGTTCCTTAATCAATGATAGAGCCCGCCAGAGGCCTTCTCGGATATTTACGGCTGTCAGAGGCCGTGAGATAGGGAATGTACTACCGAGTGAGTTCTTGGTCACCCCGCGACCATTTGCGGTCCAGCATTCGGTGACGATGGTTCTCCATTCATTACCGGTTATCGAGCGCTGCGACTACAAGAACTACGAGGTGATTCTCACAAAACTATCGCTGGCCAGCGCGCTCTGCGTCAAGTCGGTCGTGTGGCTGTCAATCCCGGGCCCTCTGTGGGAGTTCATCATCACGGGCAAATTAGACCCCACTGCGTCATGTGCCGCTGCAGTTTGACGAGTGACTCGTCACGAGTCCACCGGCGCGATAACGAAGAAATTCGTCTCTGGTTACTTAGTGTTTCCGATGTGGATAGACTGGGGATCCTCTCCTCTTGTCACACCCACGAGGACGTAGATATGAGATACGCGCAGTATGGAAGGCTCTACGACCACGATGAGTTTGTTGGCCCCTCTGGGATTTGTGAATAAGCAGAAAAATGCTTCTCGTTCAACAGCAGGACAGGTCAAAATATGAGTAGGCTCACCAAGTACCGAGGGCGAGGCGAGCTAGGAAGAAGTGTTGACGGAAATGTTGCGAAGGAACCCGTTCCGCAGTGTACGTCATGAGAAGTGCACTCATATCGTATGTTGTGTTCTGGGGTGGCCTCCGTTCGATCTATCCTTTGATATTGCACGCGGGAAATTTTCCGGCGGAAAAACGGGAAATTTGCTGATTCGTGTACTTCTTTGTGTACTCGCTGTGCATGGTTCCCCATCCTGCGTCGGCGGTCCTTCAGGTACTTTCAACGCGCCACGAAATGCATGTCTCGCTTTGTCAATGTCATGGATATGCGCTCACCCGAGCTCGCTCAGGCCGTGGTGAGACTTGGGAGAGTAGAGGTGCGTCATGCCGTTTCTTCAGGATTTGTGCCGGAAAGTTGGTACGGCCGAGTCGAGAGATCTTGGGGAGACGATTATCAATACGATCATCACGACCATGCCTGCTATGACGCTGGACAAAGCCTCCCGGTATATGTACGCCTTCGCGCGCCATGAAATTGTCGACGTCCGGTTTTGGGTCGAAGCGTCAAGTTACGTTCGGAACTGCGGAATGGTACCGAGGGACTCCAACGACCTCACTACACTGGCGTACTCTTTTCGGAAGGCCTGCGTGGCTCACGACCCGATCTACGACTATTTGGCTGAGCTGGCGACGGAGCAGCTGGTTGCTGGCTTGAATCCTGTGCAAACTCATACTTGCTTGGCGACGTTCACGAGGGTCGAGTTGAAAGATACGACGGTAGTCCAGAAATTGGTTGACCATTTTACGGAGCTGGTGGAGCGAGCCGAAGAGTTGCAGCCGTCTGCGATGGCGAGCGGGTTAAAGAGATCTCCGATGCTGGTGTGTGCGGAAGATATTCTTTCGGCTGCGGTGTCGATTGCTCGAGTACCGGACATGATCGATTCGTCTAAGATGATGAAGGCATCGATCAACTTGGCGTGGAGAGATTTGACTGTACTCAGCAGCGACGAGATTGTATCCTTTCTGTGGTGCTTGCGGCAAGTACAAGCTGAGGAAACGGAGGAGTTTTTTAAAGCGGCGGTGCAAGATCTACTGAAGACTCAGCCGTCAGACGGAGAGAAGGAGAATTTGAGCGCCGTCAAATTAATATGGTTGTGCGAAGCCTCGGAAATCTGGGCGACTCCCGAGGAAGTTTCCCGGTTGATTGTTCGGTTGCGGAAGTTGCTGCCCCAGGTAGATTCCTGTGGGCTGATGGCCCGTCTTGTAGCCTCGGTAACGAAACTGAACTCCTCTGTCTGGGCTGAGAATGGCCCGTTTAATGATATGATTCTCTCGAGGAGCTTGGACTTGGTCGCGGAGGCCCAAGGGCCGACGGTTTTGACTGACATATGCAATCTACTGTCACTGCTAGTTGACATTCGTCCGGAGCAAGCGAACGAGCTGGCGTTGAAGGCGCTGGCGGGGCGCTCGCAGACGGAGCGAACTACTGCGATGAGAGTGCTGGGGATACCAGAGCCGGAGGGGGTGGACGAAGTGGCGCAGACTGAGGAGGTGGAGGAAATTGTCGCGGAGGTTGAGCCAACGCCGGTGGCGGAAGATATGAAACGGGAAGACTTCGATGAGATTTACACGAGGTTGGCCGCGGCCCTGGCGAGCTCGGAAGATTCTCGAATTTCGGAAGTGGTGGATCGGCTTGCGGAGGTCGTAGTTGATGGAACGCTAACGGCGGTGCAGTTGGTGTCGATCACGGAGTTGTTGGTTGGTGAGGAATTTCGTGGCGCGCGACGGTTGAGCGGAGTGTTGTATCTATTTGAGAAGATCGGGGAGGCGGCAGTGACGAGGCTGGGTTCGATGTCGACTGAGTTGGCGGTTCAAATGATGGCCAACTTCGCACTTTCTGGTGTGCCATATGTTTATCTCTTCGAGAACATAGTTAAGGATAGAGCGGCTACTATGTCCCCAATACAGGTGAGTATCTTTTATTCCGCATTGCTCGAGCTTCGAGCTCTTCGTGCGTTCCGTAAGCGCGTGTAGAGGCGAATGAAAACTGTAATGCTCCAGTGCCTCGACGTGTTGCGCGAGGCGCAAATTGGCTGGTCGCTCAGCTCATAGGAATCTTGTTGATTTAAACGAGCTTGTTGGGCCCTCCTTCCCACTCGAGCTGTCAGGCTATTCGAACACTCGAAGCCTGCGCGTCGCTGCGGATAAGGATACCCAAAGAGATGGCTTTGTTAGTGCGGCAGTGTCTCGACGGGCCAAACGCCTTGGTACGATTATCGAGCAGTCACGCAGTGAGGTGATCGTCACTTGCACTCTTGCATTTCCTCAACGCCAGAATTCTGCAGGTTATTGACTTGTACTTCGGCGTTACGACTGGCTCCGTCGAGCGATCGGCAAGGAGGCGATTTCGTGTCGAGGATTCTGGACAGGTAGGGCTTTCGAGTGTTTCTGGACTGTCCGAATCTGGAGCCTGGCTTCATGATGTGATTTTGTCTATTATTTGCATGAGTTCGTATTTCGACTTGAGATGTGGGAATGCTAGGGAGTATGATAGTTGCTGGTGCATAGAAATATACGAAGATTGCCGTTTATTGTTCGAAGATTCGCGAAGTGAATGGACAGTGCACTCCCTCTCAGAGTGATGGAAGCCGAGTTGTCGCCAATTCCGGTGCAGGCAACAGTGAAGCTGATGAACAGCTGCTTCCTGCAGGCCTATACACCATCCGATCGGTGAGGCCGACACTTGCCAGAGGATGGGATCATATTAGGCACAGCGTTCACGTCGTGAATTTCGCGGGGAAATCTGAAAGTCTCCCTGCGTACCTCCTGATTGATGGTTCTGCATGAATGTGTTATGAACTAATATTTTCACTATGAAGGAATTTTAGAAGGAAACTGGAGGACTTGGCTTCCTCGGAGCAGACTGCGTATCTTCTACGGTGAGAAATATGATCGTTTTTTCAATACTTTCGAACGGATTTTCTTCTTTATTACCACTTAGGAGTTCCTCACTGAGACTACTGTAGACTGAGTAGTCTACTGTAGACTACTCCGCTAGATCTGTACCTTGAACTAGTGTTATTTTTGCTCAGTCATTTGGTGTTCCTGTTCGATCGCCTACAGAAGAGCCTCCCTTTGGCTGAGGGTTCCAATCTACGAGAAGCGAAGTACGCCGTGGCGCGGTATATGATGTACGTATTCGCCCATCCGGATACGCATTGCAGGTTAGTAGGAGGAGATCAATCGTCTCGGAAAAAAATCTCACCTATGTTGGATGGCCTTCTCTGCGATAAGGTCTGTGATCGCGAGAGGTTTTCGCGCAGGACTTCGGCGTTGCCTGTCGGACTCGGGAGGTGTGGCAACCAGCGGCGCACATGCTTCGAGAGCTTCCGATTCTCAGCCGTTCGTGAACCTCACGGTCTCCCTCCCGGGATCGAATCTCTGGATCTCAATGAGTAAATGAGTTGAAAAAATCACAATAGATCGACAAAGTCATGGGCAGTCGAGATCTTCAATCAGTGGGCAGTATTTACCTCTGATGGATAGCAACCTGCAAAAGCTAGATCATCGATATTCTTGGGCTTGGGTCCTCGTCGGAGACTGCGCGGACCAGCGGCTCAGCTCGCCTTGGCCGAGCTGGAATTTCTAGCCTAGGAATCGACCGTATTCCGGAGGACGACATTGCCGTAACGCGTGCCAACGCGTGCCGACCACTAAATTAGTGGTCGATTCTCCGTACCTGCTCGGGTCCTTGTTACGCGGTAATGGTTACGGTATGCCCGCTTGAACTGGCTTCAAGCCTTGAAGCTAGGGATAGAGGTCATTGTGAGATGCCGTTTCTCGTGCAAAGATACTCTCTGCATTGTATCATACCGGAACTTTCGTAATGAGGTGTGGTCGCAGCCTACGAACATCGTAAGAAAGTGTCGTCGTTGAGGAGTATAACATGTCGGAGGCGTCAACTGATTGAAAGTTGAGCCTATCTCAAAATCTCTGTCTGGCTGGCGTGGTGGCGGTCACGATACTAGTATGGAGCTCCTTCGGTTCGTTTAGTGCCTGGACTAGCTGTGGAGTGTGGGCCAGCTGGACTACGAAGCTGCTGCCTTCAGACAATTCGCCCTGCAGAGGCGTCTGTTCCAGTGTGATATGCGTGAGCGTCGTATGCCCGTGCCGTGAAGGAGGCAGGTCGCGCTCGTCCAACAGTATAGGTTACCCTTCGGCCTCAGCACTTCTCCGTTATGGTGGAGTAGATTGACTGGGACTCACAAGAGGTTATTGAAGTGCATCACGCGCTCATAGGGTGTCTTGGCGGCGTTGGTCTACGTGGACGACGTGACCATCATAGGCCCGAATGCGGGAGTACTGCAGGTCATGACTGCCTTCGCTGTGTTCGGGCGAATGTTCGGCTTCCCATTCCGGAAGCGAAGGCAGCAGTCTTAACTCGCGAAGTGGCAGTTCTAAGATTGAGCTCGTTCTCTTGCGTGGAGTCACCCTGGGGTCTGCTATTGGCAATCAGTGCTATTCACTGAGTGAGTATTACACACCTTCCTATCTTCGGGGTGGTCAATCGGGCAATGATCGGAAGACCAGTGGTTCGATCTCAGTGGGACTATCTCACTTCTCGCGGATACCATCGCGATAGCCTAGCCTAGGCTGCCTAGGTTTCACGAGCTGACGGATAGGTCGTCTCAGCCTGTATGTGTTGAGTTGCAGGAGGTTATTCATTTCAGTGCGTTCATCACGAGCAGAATATTTCAACTCAGTTGATTCTTCGGTGTCATTTTACGGTAGAATCTAGGAAAATTTGGTATTGGGTGGAACTTTGAGCGAGAGATATGCTCAGTTCGACGCTCCTCAGTTGCATACCAAACTACATGGTAGTTGCTGTAGAACATTGAATTTTCAGGCGCAGTGACGAGACTACCTGTGGAGACGTAAGAGTTTATAGCGAATCTCATAGCAGAAGATACTACGAGGATCTTGGGTCAAGGCATGATCACTGCGGTGTCTCGGATACCACTTTAGAAGTGCGGCAGAGAGCTACGCTGGCGATGGCAAAAAGCAGGGATACCGTAAGTTGGTCTTTGAATGATTTCGTGGCGCGTGAGATTTTCTGTGCATTGTTTTTGCGGAGATTTTCAGGTACGATTTGGATGTTCGAATTTTTGCGTCTGGCGGGTGGGAGTTGGCTCTGCGACCTTTACGCGCCTGGCAAGTCTCTGATGATAATGTTGCACGGCCCGGAGAGTTTCTACCGGCAGCTCAGCACGGAGACGGCTTTCAATGCTAGCGAGAAAAGTAGCACTTTTCGTGTTATTTCGTACTGCAACTTCCCCAAATTGTGTTTCAGGGGATGAGCCATTGCGGTTGACTCTGCTGCCCGAAGCGAGCATCAATAATTGGCTTCTCTCGATTGACGAAACGGCGAAAGATATTCTTGCGGCTGCGAATGCGATCTTTCCGGAAAGCGCGTTCAAATCATCAACAGAGAAATGCCTACTGGACCTGCCGGAATCCTTGCGAGTGCGGCACGTGACCTGGAGTCCAAGTGCAGGGGCTGCAAGGCGCGGAGTTGCTCGAGGTGTTACTTGGAGAAGTAGGGCATGCTTGGAGATAAGTCTGTGTGATTACACGTGATGAGTTTCTGCCATGGCGATTGATCTGTGTTTTGGGTGGGGGCCTCGAGGCACGCAAAGCCCTTTCTGAACACTCAAGCTGAATGTCCTCACAAGGGGGCTTATGTCTTGGCAAGACCGTTTCGGGAGATGTCTGTCTTTTGGGAGAGTTTGTGTCTCACAAATATCTGAATGATTTTTTCGATGGGATAACATATCTTGCAGTTGTTGCTCACTTCCGTGTTTTGGAAGGCGGCCGCCACTGGTGGGCCTAAATGACATTCGATGCGACTGATGTAGAGAAGGAGCTGCACCAGTAGTATCCCAGGTTGATGCATGCAAGATACGGAATAGGACGGGTTCCGTAGGATACTACCGCGCAGAGACGCAGGAGGAGTTTCGCCGTCGCGTGGAGAGCGTTGCTGATCTAGAAAGAGCTCTCAAGTTTGCTTTGTAAGTTCACGGGCCGTGAATCACGGGGCCTCGCGTTGTGATCGAACAATACCGATAGGATAGATAGGGGTCGGCCGAGAAGTCGAGAAATCTGGGATCGGGGCCCCCGATTCGGGGGGAGATCGATTTTATCGCGAAATACCTGATTGAATTTTTCCGCTCTCGAAAAGGTTTGTAGACCGTCAGCAAAAGTTGTGAAGTTTCGTTAGATCATCTAACTTAATGCCTGCGGTGCGAAATGGTTGTTTTTCTCAGAGAGCAGAAATTTTTAATTACGTACAGGAGTGTTTTCTATCGAGGTTGTGCGCGCTGTCGTGTCGTAATGGCTTTCCTCCCCTTGCAGGCAGTCTTCGGGCGCAAGTACTCCTACCAACCGAAGAGCCTCGCCAGGAACACCGGGTGGGGGCAGGGCCGTGGGAAATAGAATTGTCGGACTTGTCTTGGTAGGAGGGTCTCCGGACGCAGCTGAAGTCAAGGCATCATCTCCGGCCGGCAGCACGTGTGAGAGCTGTTCTGCGTTTGAGGAGTCGACTGAGTCCATGTCCACTGACAAGGACCCGATTCTACTCGTATTTGGAAGTAATAGAAGACGGGTGTGTGGATTGAATTGCTGATTGGGGCAAAGGCCACTGGCCTTCGGCCAGTCGGGGCTGGCGCAGCTCTCAGATTGGAAGAGCCAGCGGATTTTGCCCAAGCGAATCTGCATGAGCTTGAATGTATCCCGCCCAATTCCTAGAGAAAAAGATAGGTCCATTAGACTCCTTCAATGTTCGACCCGCGGCCTTCACCGTTGGTGGAGTAGGTATTGTTTACAGCGCACGACGAGTGCTACATGAAACGCTCGTGGTAGCTGCTGTTACGAACGATTTGTTAGTCCACGGGGGTCTCCCTCGTTATGTCACCTACCCTTGAAGGGGATGAGCCCTCACTGTGCCTCTTCTATCCTAGCGGATTCACTGGAAGGGAATTCCCAAACCCGATAACCGTGACCAAAATCTCTGATCGGTCCATACACCGGCAAACCTGTATCAACTGGGTATGTTCAACTGGCTGGCTAGCATCTCTACGACTCGTACAATGGCCCTCGCGAGGACCCAGCACGGATCGCTTCGAGGGGCGCATGAGAGAGGAGGAAGCCCTCTCGAACGCTGAGTCGAATATTTCTAGGGCGGGCGCATACGGACAAGTCCATGGTGACACTGAAGTGCGCAGGACGAGTGAATCCCTTGCAATTTCACATTTGGCTACAGAACGCGTGAGAAGATGTTCTGGATGTGCCGTTTTCCTTCGGATAAGGGCCGGATGCTTCACTTTACTGAAGGGCTTGAGGGAATGTGCTCCCCACCTTCGACAACATCTGCGAATCCTACTACTCCAGTTCAGCGGCTATCATGTTGAAAACGCAGAGTCAAACATCTCAGGCCGCCAACTTGGCGGACTCGGACGGACTCATCGGCCGAATGAAGGGATTCCTATTCATTCACGGTGATGACATGAAGCTGTCAAGTGAACGGAAGTTGGAATGCGCAGCTCTGACGGAAGAAAGCTGGAAAGTGATCGGAAGATGGAAGCAAGCAGCAGTCATTCTGCCCATTCCTAACTGTGTGTCCTTATATGAGGAATGGAGCATCACTAGCTCAACTCATGAAGAGAAGGAATCGCCCTGTATCGCTCTCGAGGCGGGTGGAGCGGTTCAGCTGGGTCGAAGCAGGAAAATACCGCTAGGCCCAGTTGTGATGAGTGACACAGTTTTAATGGCTACATTCTTCCTTGTTGAGGGTTCAGTGAAACATGAACCCGTACGCGTATGCATTCCTGCACGACATGCTGTTGATGATGGTGGTATAATACCACTGGTATCCAAGTAGCTCATCGAGCTGTTGGTGTGTTGAGAACTGCAGGAAAAGAAACAGCATCCTGTGGGTGCTGCTGGTCAGCTCGGAGGACAAATTTGGAGCTCACGAGAAAATAGGAAAATCATTCAGTCGGTAGCTCGGCTATGGTATCTTTCGTCAGGTACTCTGATGGAGATCACCACCCCGACCTCGGACATCGACACGGTCGTGTTGGTGAGTGACGTCAAGCGTAGCGTCTACATGAAGCGAGTGCAGAAGGTGGGAATGGACGGGGGATGGTTTTCTGGGATTTTTTCGAAGACGCGGTTGAATTATCTTTGCGTGGAAGTGGAGGGAAGAAGAATGAGCTTTGAGGCTCAAAGTTTGAGCTGAGATGATCAGCATGTACTATATGAAATCTGTGATGTCGTAATCTTGCGAGTGTAGGGGTATCCAGCATTGTTACACGAGTATCCGGTGTTATGGTATGCTAGTTTGTGACAAAAAAATCCCCGCACAGTCGTACTGGTTCGTGGTTGGGCAGGTTGTTTCTCCTCGATAGGTCCTGACGGAGATGGAGCCCTTCCGATCGCATTGCGATGACTTCTCTCTTCTAGCTGACTCCCTCGTTCCCTACATAAAATGCTCGTAGTAGCGGCAAAGAAGGCGGCTGTGGCGATACCTATTATTTGCAGGTACCGAGGGTATCCGGTGGATGTGCAGTTTGCGGTGATGCCGGGCTCGGTGTTGAAGGAGTGCCATGAAGCGATACAGGCTGAAGTGGCGGCGGAGGGCTCCCCGGTAAGAACGTAGCTATGTAGGTCATAGTAGAAGTAGATGTAGCTGATGCATGTACTCGACTAGAATTGTTAGAAATTTGGTATTGAATAGACAGAATTCCTCCCGATAGAATTTGGTGCTCTGAACTGATAAATCCCTTGAAACAGTCCAACGCTGATAGAAATCGAGAAAACCGAAGCTCTCAACTGTTCTCATTACAACGCCTCGTTAAGTAGTTTGAGATATTAGCAGGAGTGAAGGACACTAGTACGCAATCACCATCGTCTTATGCTCCTCACTTTCCACTATTGACCGTCATTACACTCAAGAGAGAGTATATCGTCGAGTTGCTAGCACGAATGAGCTGGCCCGCTCTCGAGGAGGGCGTGAGCATGATTTCAACTTGAAGTTTCTTCGTTATTTTAGCGAAGTCCCGAGTCGATACCGGGTCTGCGAGCGGCGGCCCTATCGAGTATCTTGGATAGAGTATGTACGGCGGGCCTCCTTGGTCCGGAGGGCAGCGCTGCAGCCGACTGGAGCAACAGTTTGGTGAGTGCCATGGGTTTATGGGGATTTCTTCCATCTGTCCTTCTCCGGTTTTCACGCCTTAGCTAGGGATCTGCGAACGTTCATCCACTGGTGTATCACGCTCCAGCTGTGCTTCCTTTCATTTACTTTTTACCGTTTTTGCTCTCAATTCTAAGGCGGTGATCTCGAGTCCTCGAACGAGCTCGCACGGTCATCCTCGCTGACTTTGACACTTCAGGTTGATGACGCGACGATTCGGTCTCTGAACGGCGTTCGTGTGGGACGGTATCTCCTAGAGAAGACGCCCGTACTGCCTGTCTACCGAGTTGTTCTGCGTTTCGTGAAGATGTGGGCCAAGGCGCGGGGCATGTAATGGAGAGAATATTGGCAAATGGTTTTACAGTGTGAATGAAAGCGTTATGAGAAACATCTTTTTTCTGGGGTAACTTGCTCGATTGGAGCAAATTCAATGGAGAGTTCGATGCAAACTTTCTCGGGAGACATATTCTGATGATGATAGCACTGGTACTCGAGTGACAGCGTATAGGAACCGCTTCGTCAATTAGCTCGATATCTCACTAGAGTGGTATCACGGTAGCACTACGAGGATATGATTAGTGGAAAATTTGGTATTCAACTGACCTATATGAGACCGTTCACTCTCCACGGAAAATTTCGTTCAGCTTGTCATTAATACGTATTTCTATAGCCCTGGCTATTCTCAATCTGCTATTGTCTACCTTTCAATACAGTATACCGAATTAGTTAATACGTCGATTCATGTGTACCACTCGTGTTATGAATAGTGAAAATTTTGGTATTACACCGGCTCGTGAGAAGCGTTCCACTCAGCGCTGGAAACTCCGTTCAGTCTTATTCTTCTTCAGTTACAGTAACGTGATGGGCTACTTCGGTGGCGTCACCTGGGCTATACTGGTATCGAAAGTGATGCAGGATAATGAGGAGTTGGCGACTCGAGAGGCGGAAGATGATGCTGTTAGGGAGATCCTGCTCAAGTTCTTTGATTTTTGCAGTAGTTTGGAGAAGGGTAAAATCGTCAACAGATCAGTTTCTCAAATTTGAAGTGATTGTAGACTACAACCACGAATTCGGAAATAGTGTGAATTTCGAAAATTCACACTACAGCTTGTAGTGTTAATTTCGCAGCTTGTTTTTTGGTGACTTCGTATCGGGAATGGGTTCTCGGGTTGACTAGCGTTCCATGAATAATTCACGATGAATTCCTCTGAATTTTCTCGAGAAATTCGTGCTGTTGTTTCCTGAGAAAGCTACGAGGAGTTGCGGAGAATGTGGTATGGAAAATAAGGATGATCGCCAGGTACTCATCCATGGGGCAGTGAGAACCCAGTTACAGCCAATGACGCGGTCCTTGAGTAATAGCTAGGAATCTTTGCGCACAGCGATGATTTTTGACTTCTTGATCGTTTTTAGGGGTTTCGTTTCGGCTGGGTCGGTTGAAATGTATACGCCACCGGCGAGAGATATCTTTGGAGATGATGGTAAGGCGGAGCGAAGCGATGCATGTTTGTCATTTTTGTTTTTGTGTAGATGTTGGTGATAAGCAACTTGCTCCTCAGCATGTTTTAAGAGACCCAGCGGAGTGCCCGTATGCGGCTGATGGTAATATCAGATTATGTGAATAAATAAGAAAAGATGAAATAGAAATAGCTGTCGGCCGGGATCGAACCGGGGACCTTCCGGCTACGAGCCGCTAAGAATTTCATCTGTGATGTTGAGCCTGCCTGGGGCGAGCCATCCTATTTTTACTAGCTGTTAGATTCGCCAGGGATTGAACCCGGGACCTTTCGAATCCTTTCTCTCGGTCAGGTGTTGGTATTGAAGGGCAATGTATGGTTGTTCTCACTCCGGTGCTGCCGACGCAGAACTCGAGTTTCAACGCACTGGACTTCAATCGCTACGTGATGGTCCAAGAGTTCAAACGGGGTAGGAGAAATAATTTCGTGGCGCGTGAAGTTTATAATTCGTTCTTCTCAGCGGCCCATATGTTATCATTATTCGCCCTGTCGCCGTCGAGCTGCCCATTTCGGCTTGGTGCGGTATGTGCACGCGTGCACCCCTTCAGACTGTACAAGCGGCTCATGTTCGTGGAGGTGAGGAGGACGGAATGTCATTCCGTCATTCCGAATGATGATGTTACCAACATCATCAATTTTGAATTTGTGAAATTCGGCCACTAAGTGAAGCAGAGGTTATTGTTTACTTGAGAATCACTGCAAAGGCCGATTCTCTTCCCGATGCAGAGCGTGTTGCTCTAGGGTCGCTGACAGCCATTGCAACGCTTGAGGGCACAACGCATGTCCGTGCTCTCTCGCCACGACAACGGCTATCCCTTGCTCTCTCCGAAAGAGAGCCACACGAAAATAGAGGGAAACATGGCAAGAGAGCCTCTCGCAATGTCCACCACTTCTTGCCCAACTCGGGGAGTGGCACGGGAGTATCACCTTCCAAGCTTGTCTTGAATGAAGTACCCTGACCGGAGCGGATAGACGTGGCTCCACGAAGAAATCAGACTGTTGCAGCTAAGAGTACCGCCAAAACCGAGCATAGTGCTTGTAGGAGGATTCGACTCTAGCTCACTGACTTGTACTTCGGCGTTACGACTGGCTCCGTCGAGCGATCGGCAAGGAGGCGATTTCGTGTCGAGGATTCTGGACAGGTAGGGCTTTCGAGTGTTTCTGGACTGTCCGAATCTGGAGCCTGGCTTCATGATGTGATTTTGTCTATTATTTGCATGAGTTCGTATTTCGACTTGAGATGTGGGAATGCTAGGGAGTATGATAGTTGCTGGTGCATAGAAATATACGAAGATTGCCGTTTATTGTTCGAAGATTCGCGAAGTGAATGGACAGTGCACTCCCTCTCAGAGTGATGGAAGCCGAGTTGTCGCCAATTCCGGTGCAGGCAACAGTGAAGCTGATGAACAGCTGCTTCCTGCAGGCCTATACACCATCCGATCGGTGAGGCCGACACTTGCCAGAGGATGGGATCATATTAGGCACAGCGTTCACGTCGTGAATTTCGCGGGGAAATCTGAAAGTCTCCTGCGTACCTCCTGATTGATGGTTCTGCATGAATGTGTTATGAACTAATATTTTCACTATGAAGGAATTTTAGAAGGAAACTGGAGGACTTGGCTTCCTCGGAGCAGACTGCGTATCTTCTACGGTGAGAAATATGATCGTTTTTTTCAATACTTTCGAACGGATTTTCTTCTTTATTACCACTTAGGGAGTTCCTCACTGAGACTACTGTAGACTGAGTAGTCTACTGTAGACTACTCCGCTAGATCTGTACCTTGAACTAGTGTTATTTTGCTCAGTCATTTGGTGTTCCTGTTCGATCGCCTACAGAAGAGCCTCCCTTTGGCTGAGGGTTCCAATCTACGAGAAGCGAAGTACGCCGTGGCGCGGTATATGATGTACGTATTCGCCCATCCGGATACGCACATTGCAGGTTAGTAGGAGGAGATCAATCGTCTCGGAAAAAATCTCACCTATGTTGGTCTTGGCCTTCTCTGCGATAAGGTCTGTGATCGCGAGAGGTTTTCGCGCAGGACTTCGGCGTTGCCTGTCGGACTCCGGAGTGTGGCAACCGGCGGCTTTCATGCTTCGAGCTTCGATTCTCAGCCGTTAAATGAACCTCTACTTTGATCTCCTCGGGATCGAATCTCTGGATCTCAATGAGTAAATGAGTTGAAAAAATCACAATAGATCGACAAAAGTCATAAGGCAGTCGAGATCTTCAATCAGTGGGCAGTATTTACCTCTGATGGATAGCAACCTGCAAAAAAGCTAGATCATCGATATTCTTGGGCTTGGGTCCTCGTCGGAGACTGCGGACCGGCGGCTCGGCTCGCCTTGGCCGAGCTGGAATTTCTAGCCTAGGAATCGACCGTATTCCGGAGGACGACATTGCCGTAACGCGTGCCATGCAGTCTGTTTCCGCGCGGCAGTCAAGGAAGCCCTCAAGGAATGATTTAGTGCCACTAAATCGACCACTAAATTAGTGGTCGATTCTCCGGTACCTGCTCGGGTCCTTGTTACGCGGTAACAGTTACGGTATGCCCGCTTGAACTTCAAGCTTCAAGCCTTGAAGCTAGGGATAGAGGTCATTGTGAGATGCCGTTTCTCGTGCAAAGATACTCTCTGCATTATCATACCGGAACTTTCGTAATGAGGTGTGGTCGCAGCCTACGAACATCGTAAGAAAGTGTCGTCGTTGAGGAGTATAACATGTCGGAGGCGTCAACTGATTGAAAGTTGAGCCTATCTCAAAATCTCTGTCTGGCTGGCGTGGTGGCGGTCACGATACTAGTATGGAGCTCCTTCGGTTCGTTTAGTGCCTGGACTAGCTGTGGAGTGTGGGCCAGCTGGACTACGAAGCTGCCTTCAGACAATTCGCCCTGCAGAGGCGTCTGTTCCAGTGTGATATGCGTGAGCGTCGTATGCCCGTGCCGTGAAGGAGGCAGGTCGCGCTCGTCCAACAGTATAGGTTACCCTTCGGCCTCAGCACTTCTCCGTTATGGTGGAGTAGATTGACTGGGACTCACAAGAGGTTATTGAAGTGCATCACGCGCTCATAGGGTGTCTTGGCGGCGTTGGTCTACGTGGACGACGTGACCATCATAGGCCCGAATGCGGGAGTACTGCAGGTCATGACTGCCTTCGCTGTGTTCGGGCGAATGTTCGGCTTCCCATTCCCGGAAGCGAAGGCAGCAGTCTTAACTGCGAAGTGGCAGTTCTAAGATTGAGCTCGTTCTCTTGCGTGGAGTCACCCTGGGGTCTGCTATTGGCAATCAGTGCTATTCACTGAGTGAGTATTACACACCTTCCTATCTTCGGGGTGGTCAATCGGGCAATGATCGGAAGACCAGTGGTTCGATCTCAGTGGGACTATCTCACTTCTCGCGGATACCATCGCGATAGCCTAGCCTAGGCTGCCTAGGTTTCACGAGCTGACGGATAGGTCGTCTCAGCCTGTATGTGTTGAGTTGCAGGAGGTTATTCATTTCAGTGCGTTCATCACGAGCAGAATATTTCAACTCAGTTGATTCTTCGGTGTCATTTTACGGTAGAATCTAGGAAAATTTGGTATTGGGTGGAACTTTGAGCGAGAGATATGCTCAGTTCGACGCTCCTCAGTTGCATACCAAACTACATGGTAGTTGCTGTAGAACATTGAATTTTCAGGCGCAGTGACGAGACTACCTGTGGAGACGCAAGAGTTTATAGCGAATCTCATAGCAGAAGATACTGAGGATCTTGGGTCAAGGCATGATCACTGCGGTGTCTCGGATACCACTTTAGAAGTGCGGCAGAGAGCTACGCTGGCGATGGCAAAAGCAGGGATACCGTAAGTTGGTCTTTTGAATGATTTCGTGGCGCGTGAGATTTTCTGTGCATTGTTTTTGCGGAGATTTTCAGGTACGATTTGGATGTTCGAATTTTTGCGTCTGGCGGGTGGGAGTTGGCCTGCGACCTTTACGTGCCTGGCAAGTCTCTGATGATAATGTTGCACGGCCCGGAGAGTTTCTACCGGCAGCTCAGCACGGAGACGGCTTTCAATGCTAGCGAGAAAAGTAGCACTTTTCGTGTTATTTCGTACTGCAACTTCCCCAAATTGTGTTTCAGGGGATGAGCCATTGCGGTTGACTCTGCTGCCCGAAGCGAGCATCAATAATTGGCTTCTCTCTCGATTGACGAAACGGCGAAAAGATATTCTTGCGGCTGCGAATGCGATCTTTCCGGAAAGCGCGTTCAAATCATCAACAGAGAAATGCCTACTGGACCTGCCGGAATCCTTGCGAGTGCGGCACGTGACCTGGGTCCAAGTGCAGGGGCTGCAAGGCGCGGAGTTGCTCGAGGTGTTACTTGGAGAAGTAGGGCATGCTTGAGATAAGTCTGTGTGATTACACGTGATGAGTTTCTGCCATGGCGATTGATCTGTGTTTGGGTGGGGGCCTCGAGGCACGCAAAGCCCTTTCTGAACACTCAAGCTGAATGTCCTCACAAGGGGGCTTATGTCTTGGCAAGACCGTTTCGGGAGATGTCTGTCTTTGGGAGAGTTTGTGTCTCACAAATATCTGAATGATTTTTTTCGATGGGATAACATATCTTGCAGTTGTTGCTCACTTCCGTGTTTTGGAAGGCGGCCGCCACTGGTGGGCCTAAATGACATTCGATGCGACTGATGTAGAGAAGGAGCTGCACCAGTAGTATCCCAGGTTGATGCATGCAAGATACGGAATAGGACGGGTTCCGTAGATACTACCGCGCAGAGACGCAGGAGGAGTTTCGCCGTCGCGTGGAGAGCGTTGCTGATCTAGAAAGAGCTCTCAAGTTTGCTTTGTAAGTTCACGGGCCGTGAATCACGGGGCCTCGCGTTGTGATCGAACAATACCGATAGGATAGATAGGGGTCGGCCGAGAAGTCGAGAAATCTGGGATCGGGGCCCCCGATTCGGGGGAGATCGATTTTATCGCGAAATACCTGATTGAATTTTCCGCTCTCGAAAAGGTTTGTAGACCGTCAGCAAAAAGTTGTGAAGTTTCGTTAGATCATCTAACTTAATGCCTGCGGTGCGAAATGGTTGTTTTCTCAGAGAGCAGAAATTTTTAATTACGTACAGGAGTGTTTTCTATCGAGGTTGTGCGCGCTGTCGTGTCGTAATGGCTTTCCTCCCTTGCAGGCAGTCTTCGGGCGCAAGTACTCCTACCAACCGAAGAGCCTCGCCAGGAACACCGGGTGGGGCAGGGCCGTGGGAAATAGAATTGTCGGACTTGTCTTGGTAGGAGGGTCTCCGGACGCAGCTGAAGTCAAGGCATCATCTCCGGCCGGCAGCACGTGTGAGAGCTGTTCTGCGTTTGAGGAGTCGACTGAGTCCATGTCCACTGACAAGGACCCGATTCTACTCGTATTTGGAAGTAATAGAAGACGGGTGTGTGGATTGAATTGCTGATTGGGGCAAAGGCCACTGGCCTTCGGCCAGTCGGGGCTGGCGCAGCTCTCAGATTGGAAGAGCCAGCGGATTTTGCCCAAGCGAATCTGCATGAGCTTGAATGTATCCCGCCCAATTCCTAGAGAAAAAGATAGGTCCATTAGACTCCTTCAATGTTCGACCCGCGGCCTTCACCGTTGGTGGAGTAGGTATTGTTTACAGCGCACGACGAGTGCTACATGAAACGCTCGTGGTAGCTGCTGTTACGAACGATTTGTTAGTCCACGGGGGTCTCCTCGTTATGTCACCTACCCTTGAAGGGGATGAGCCCTCACTGTGCCTCTTCTATCCTAGCGGATTCACTGAAGGGAATTCCCAAACCCGATAACCGTGACCAAAATCTCTGATCGGTCCATACACCGGCAAACCTGTATCAACTGGGTATGTTCAACTGGCTGGCTAGCATCTCTACGACTCGTACAATGGCCCTCGCGAGGACCCAGCACGGATCGCTTCGAGGGGCGCATGAGAGAGGAGGAAGCCCTCTCGAACGCTGAGTCGAATATTTCTAGGGCGGGCGCATACGGACAAGTCCATGGTGACACTGAAGTGCGCAGGACGAGTGAATCCCTTGCAATTTCACATTTGGCTACAGAACGCGTGAGAAGATGTTCTGGATGTGCCGTTTTCCTTCGGATAAGGGCCGGATGCTTCACTTTACTGAAGGGCTTGAGGGAATGTGCTCCCACCTTCGACAACATCTGCGAATCCTACTACTCCAGTTCAGCGGCTATCATGTTGAAAACGCAGAGTCAAACATCTCAGGCCGCCAACTTGGCGGACTCGGACGGACTCATCGGCCGAATGAAGGGATTCCTATTCATTCACGGTGATGACATGAAGCTGTCAAGTGAACGGAAGTTGGAATGCGCAGCTCTGACGGAAGAAAGCTGGAAAGTGATCGGAAGATGGAAGCAAGCAGCAGTCATTCTGCCCATTCCTAACTGTGTGTCCTTATATGAGGAATGGAGCATCACTAGCTCAACTCATGAAGAGAAGGAATCGCCCTGTATCGCTCTCGAGGCGGGTGGAGCGGTTCAGCTGGGTCGAAGCAGGAAAATACCGCTAGGCCCAGTTGTGATGAGTGACACAGTTTTTAATGGCTACATTCTTCCTTGTTGAGGGTTCAGTGAAACATGAACCCGTACGCGTATGCATTCCTGCACGACATGCTGTTGATGATGGTGGTATAATACCACTGGTATCCAAGTAGCTCATCGAGCTGTTGGTGTGTTGAGAACTGCAGGAAAAGAAACAGCATCCTGTGGGTGCTGCTGGTCAGCTCGGAGGACAAATTTGGAGCTCACGAGAAAATAGGAAAATCATTCAGTCGGTAGCTCGGCTATGGTATCTTTCGTCAGGTACTCTGATGGAGATCACCACCCCGACCTCGGACATCGACACGGTCGTGTTGGTGAGTGACGTCAAGCGTAGCGTCTACATGAAGCGAGTGCAGAAGGTGGGAATGGACGGGGGATGGTTTTCTGGGATTTTTCGAAGACGCGGTTGAATTATCTTTGCGTGGAAGTGGAGGGAAGAAGAATGAGCTTTGAGGCTCAAAGTTTGAGCTGAGATGATCAGCATGTACTATATGAAATCTGTGATGTCGTAATCTTGCGAGTGTAGGGGTATCCAGCATTGTTACACGAGTATCCGGTGTTATGGTATGCTAGTTTGTGACAAAAAAATCCCCGCACAGTCGTACTGGTTCGTGGTTGGGCAGGTTGTTTCTCCTCGATAGGTCCTGACGGAGATGGAGCCCTTCCGATCGCATTGCGATGACTTCTCTCTTCTAGCTGACTCCCTCGTTCCCTACATAAAATGCTCGTAGTAGCGGCAAAGAAGGCGGCTGTGGCGATACCTATTATTTGCAGGTACCGAGGGTATCCGGTGGATGTGCAGTTTGCGGTGATGCCGGGCTCGGTGTTGAAGGAGTGCCATGAAGCGATACAGGCTGAAGTGGCGGCGGAGGGCTCCCCGGTAAGAACGTAGCTATGTAGGTCATAGTAGAAGTAGATGTAGCTGATGCATGTACTCGACTAGAATTGTTAGAAATTTGGTATTGAATAGACAGAATTCCTCCCGATAGAATTTGGTGCTCTGAACTGATAAATCCCTTGAAACAGTCCAACGCTGATAGAAATCGAGAAAACCGAAGCTCTCAACTGTTCTCATTACAACGCCAGATGAAATCAAAACACTTGACTCGCACGCTGCTCCCCCCGGCCCCCCGTCCAATGTTGCTTGAGACTGCCATGTTCGGCCAACCGGGTCATCGGCTCTCAACATTGGATGGGGGGTAGGGGGGGCTCGTCCGCAACAACTCAATGTTACCCACGCTTCTCACAATTACTTTTGCGTTTAACTGCAGCAGACAGCTTCACGGATGCTGCTCTGGCCTGCGGAGTCGAAGACATGCCTTCGGAAAAGAACTGCAACTTCCTGCTCGCCGGGTTAATTGCTCTCAACTCGATAGCATCAAGGCCGATACACAAACTTATATATCGCATACCGAGCAGGCGAATACCCGACCGTCACCCGGAGTACGAGCTAGTCATTGTAGGACAGGATTAGTTTAGCAAAGCAGCTGCCACATGGGGGCAAATCTACTCGGCGATCTATAGGAATAGGATTGTTCAACGTTATCCACGCAAAACGTTCATTTAGCATGCGGTTTTCTTCCTGAGATAGATGCCGACAGTTGAAAGGCCCCGGGACAGTTGCAATCACCGGGGCATCATCATAGTAAAGTACGTCGGCCCTATTAGAGGTCTTAGGGAGAGGCACCACGAACGGAGTCTTGCCTTCCAGAAAACAGAGGCAATCTGATATAGCGAAACCAGCCTGCTGCTGATAAACTCTGAAGTCGTCCAATACAAATATCTCAGGCTTGCACTCGTCCAGGATAGCCAGCGGATAGCTGCCGGACGACAGCCCGACAGCCTTGAACAAAACGGAGATATGTTTGATCAAGTAGCTTTTGCCACAGGCTGAGGGCCCCGCCAACATCAGGTTGTGGTTTCTGCTGCGACCATTTATGAGCGTGCGCCTGATGGCGCGAACGAATGAGTGGACCGGCACTTCATTCCTGGTCAGAATAGTCTCGATAGCACTGGAGGTGACGCCGTTGCACGCACATACATCGGAATCGGCTGTCTCCTCCAAAATTTGCATCCGCGATTTGGATGCTCTTATCAGATCACGCTCCGCAGACTCCATCCCCCATATCCTCTTGAGCATAGTACCCGGTGTATCCCGGTGATCCAGAATGAAGCTCTTCAGGTTTTTTTCTTTGCTGGCCGCAGCCAGAAACTCCCGCTCCGTCTTCAGTTTTCTGCTCACCACCCACCCCGCAATATCGCTCAGGCGACGGATTTTGCAACCTTCACCAGCTTCCTGTTTCTCGTCCACGATGCGCAGCTCCCGCTGTAGAGGTTCCGAGGGATACGGCGGATGACCCTCGCTCAAGAAGGGAGCAACATCTTCTTTGACGCAGTATTTATACGAGGCGAGATAGGATTTGAAGGCTTTGAAGCCCACGGCAACACGGTGGCGCAACAACCAGCGCGCTATTCTTCTCCAGCGGTGCCGACGAGAAGACCTGGTTGCGGCGTGATAGTGAGTTTTGGAGTCGGAATGCTTTTCACTGGCGACGCAAAAGTAGAGTAAGGGCACGTCATGCTCTTTGAAGGCTTCTTGAATGACCTTGCCGAAGTCTGCTTTGGTCAAATCCAGTTCTGGCCGCAGCAGTGATTCACTGCCATCGCATGGGTGAGACCATGTTATTAGATAGAAGCAAGAGTAGTCTGGTGACGCTCGCAACGGAGCATCATTGGGGATATTGGAAGCCAGATAAACCGTATTGCTGAGTCTGACACGACGCAGAATGCGTACGTCTCTAGCACGTGTGCGTGCTTTCCGACTAGAAGTGCCCCAGATCTTCTACCTGTGATCCTTCTCCAACTGCCTGAGTGCCAAAAATGGTAACCTGGCTACTGTCCGGAATTATGAAGTCCCCAATGGATGCAGTATCTTCCGGCTCCCGCAGCGCCGCTTGGCGGCTGACTCGGTGAAGAGGCGACCGCTTCGATGTCGAGATACTCCATTGCGAGGAAAAATCTGATATTTTGATCAAATGATCAGCTGATTATTATATAGATATATTTTTATATTCTACAGATTTTCAGTTGTTCGATCGATCAATTGATCAATTCGCGCGAAACGGTCTGGGCGTACTATCCCTTCACGGGTCGATGAGTGCAAACAGCAAGAAGGAAGAATAAGTCCATCTTGTATTGCGGAAGCGTTGATACAATTCGCTGATCATGAAACACACCGCCCTCCAGTCGATGAGAGAGCTGCGCTCGGGACGTATATCACACGGCTCTCATCGACGCCCTGCTATATTACTATAACAAATAAAACGCAACAATTTTTCTTCGAAACATACAGAGTACTTCTCATCCACAGCGATTGATGGTAGTTGGGTAGCTATATTCACGCTGTATCGAGAGATAATGCCGATAGGACGCCACTCATGGAATAGAGTAACATGATGGGTCACGAGCACGAGTGACTGAAGAGAAAGGCCTGAAATGCCGAAAGAGTTTGGACAGCACATCCGATGGAAGACCTGACGTACCTCGTGCTATGACACCCTTTTAAGACGATAAACGTCAATCTTTGGGGATATCGGCTTGCCCGACAAGCTGCGTCGTAGGCGCATAATCTTCAAGGGCGTAGAACGTAACCAATACTATTATTGACTTGACATGAGCTGGCGGAATAAGAGCCTAAGAGACAAATACATGCTATGTGTGATGGAGCGGAGATTGCAACGGGTGGGTTACCAAAGGCTAGTAGTCGATTAAGCCGCCACGAGTAGCCAGGAGAGCCTGTAGTCTTCTCGGCATCGTATTTATCAAGCTGTTGGTATCAATAGACCGGAAGATACGGCGGACTCTATCAATAAAGTCGGCTTCGGTTGTACACGGACGGCTAGCCATCGCTTCGGCACGAAGGCGGCCTTTCAATGCGCTGAACGCATTTTCAATTGGGTTGATGTCAGGGCTGCGTACCGGATATGCAGCATATTTGCATCCTGCCCTCTCCAAAACCTGTATACAGGATTTTGTCCTTTGACTCGCGAAATTATCCGCGATGATAACCTTGCGGTTATCGTGGTTCTTCTTGCATCTTTCCTGCAACCTCGGAATAGCATCCCGCTGCAACACTTCGCAATACGATGCTGCAGAACTATCCCTGATCTTAACGATATCTGATTGCTGGCCGTATCCAATCATCCCGACGAACTTCACCTTACAGCTGCATGAAAAGCAGCTTTTGAATGTATCAGCAGCCAGCGTTGGATGTGTCCAGGTTCGCTCTCGGGCACTGGCCCGGGTACCATGCTTGTCGAAGCCTATCGATACACCATCAAGATATAAGCCGATACCGTGACGAAAGAATTTCAGCACCTCAGACCGCTTCCCGCCGCACCGCTTCAGAATATCACGTGCCCATTTTAGTCGGGGCCGCTCTATCGCCGTGTTTGGGCAAAACTCGGCGGACTGTCTTCCGGCATTTCCAGGAGCTGCTTCTGAGGAGCCGCAGAAAGGTGTCGTACGATATCGGGGCATTGTTGGAGTTGTAGAAGGCTTTTGCGGTGATATGTGGCTGCCGATGTTTGGCCGCATTGAACGATCTCAACAGTGCTCGCCGCTCCCTCTCAGAGAGAATGTGTGGACGGCCTAATGTACGGTTCTGTCGGGCTCTGGCTTTCTGCGCTCCTCGACGAGTAGACTGACTTCGACAAACCCGCGACACCGAACTCTGGCTCCGCCCGATGAGCTGGCTAATCGCCCGCGTAGAGTGACCGAGGCGGTGAAGTGTAGTGATATCATGCCTTTCTGCGGCAGTCAAGAAGAAGCTGTACGGTGCCGCATGTATCGCCCGTCCTGAAGAAAAAAAGAATGACTGCGCACAAAACTGCCGACAGACCGCGTGCTGCAGCAGCAGACAGCTTCACGGATGCTGCTCTGGCCTGCGAAGTCGAAGACATGCCTTCGGAAAAGAACTGCAACTTCCTGCTCGCCGGGTTAATTGCTCTCAACTCGATAGCATCAAGGCCGATACACAAACTTATATATCGCATACCGAGCAGGCGAATACCCGACCGTCACCCGGAGTACGAGCTAGTCATTGTAGGACAGGATTAGTTTAGCAAAGCAGCTGCCACATGGGGGCAAATCTACTCGGCGATCTATAGGAATAGGATTGTTCAACGTTATCCACGCAAAACGTTCATTTAGCATGCGGTTTTCTTCCTGAGATAGATGCCGACAGTTGAAAGGCCCCGGGACAGTTGCAATCACCGGGGCATCATCATAGTAAAGTACGTCGGCCCTATTAGAGGTCTTAGGGAGAGGCACCACGAACGGAGTCTTGCCTTCCAGAAAACAGAGGCAATCTGATATAGCGAAACCAGCCTGCTGCTGATAAACTCTGAAGTCGTCCAATACAAATATCTCAGGCTTGCACTCGTCCAGGATAGCCAGCGGATAGCTGCCGGACGACAGCCCGACAGCCTTGAACAAAACGGAGATATGTTTGATCAAGTAGCTTTTGCCACAGGCTGAGGGCCCCGCCAACATCAGGTTGTGGTTTCTGCTGCGACCATTTATGAGCGTGCGCCTGATGGCGCGAACGAATGAGTGGACCGGCACTTCATTCCTGGTCAGAATAGTCTCGATAGCACTGGAGGTGACGCCGTTGCACGCACATACATCGGAATCGGCTGTCTCCTCCAAAATTTGCATCCGCGATTTGGATGCTCTTATCAGATCACGCTCCGCAGACTCCATCCCCCATATCCTCTTGAGCATAGTACCCGGTGTATCCCGGTGATCCAGAATGAAGCTCTTCAGGTTTTTTTTCTTTGCTGGCCGCAGCCAGAAACTCCCGCTCCGTCTTCAGTTTTCTGCTCACCACCCACCCCGCAATATCGCTCAGGCGACGGATTTTGCAACCTTCACCAGCTTCCTGTTTCTCGTCCACGATGCGCAGCTCCCGCTGTAGAGGTTCCGAGGGATACGGCGGATGACCCTCGCTCAAGAAGGGAGCAACATCTTCTTTGACGCAGTATTTATACGAGGCGAGATAGGATTTGAAGGCTTTGAAGCCCACGGCAACACGGTGGCGCAACAACCAGCGCGCTATTCTTCTCCAGCGGTGCCGACGAGAAGACCTGGTTGCGGCGTGATAGTGAGTTTTGGAGTCGGAATGCTTTTCACTGGCGACGCAAAAGTAGAGTAAGGGCACGTCATGCTCTTTGAAGGCTTCTTGAATGACCTTGCCGAAGTCTGCTTTGGTCAAATCCAGTTCTGGCCGCAGCAGTGATTCACTGCCATCGCATGGGTGAGACCATGTTATTAGATAGAAGCAAGAGTAGTCTGGTGACGCTCGCAACGGAGCATCATTGGGGATATTGAAGCCAGATAAACCGTATTGCTGAGTCTGACACGACGCAGAATGCGTACGTCTCTAGCACGTGTGCGTGCTTTCCGACTAGAAGTGCCCCAGATCTTCTACCTGTGATCCTTCTCCAACTGCCTGAGTGCCAAAAATGGTAACCTGGCTACTGTCCGGAATTATGAAGTCCCCAATGGATGCAGTATCTTCCGGCCCCGCAGCGCCGCTTGGCGGCTGACTCGGTGAAGAGGCGACCGCTTCGATGTCGAGATACTCCATTGCGAGGAAAAATCTGATATTTTGATCAAATGATCAGCTGATTATTATATAGATATATTTTTATATTCTACAGATTTTCAGTTGTTCGATCGATCAATTGATCAATTCGCGCGAAACGGTCTGGGCGTACTATCCCTTCACGGGTCGATGAGTGCAAACAGCAAGAAGGAAGAATAAGTCCATCTTGTATTGCGGAAGCGTTGATACAATTCGCTGATCATGAAACACACCGCCCTCCAGTCGATGAGAGAGCTGCGCTCGGGACGTATATCACACGGCTCTCATCGACGCCCTGCTATATTACTATAACAAATAAAACGCAACAATTTTTCTTCGAAACATACAGAGTACTTCTCATCCACAGCGATTGATGGTAGTTGGGTAGCTATATTCACGCTGTATCGAGAGATAATGCCGATAGGACGCCACTCATGGAATAGAGTAACATGATGGGTCACGAGCACGAGTGACTGAAGAGAAAGGCCTGAAATGCCGAAAGAGTTTGGACAGCACATCCGATGGAAGACCTGACGTACCTCGTGCTATGACACCCTTTTAAGACGATAAACGTCAATCTTTGGGGATATCGGCTTGCCCGACAAGCTGCGTCGTAGGCGCATAATCTTCAAGGGCGTAGAACGTAACCAATACTATTATTGACTTGACATGAGCTGGCGGAATAAGAGCCTAAGAGACAAATACATGCTATGTGTGATGGAGCGGAGATTGCAACGGGTGGGTTACCAAAGGCTAGTAGTCGATTAAGCCGCCACGAGTAGCCAGGAGAGCCTGTAGTCTTCTCGGCATCGTATTTATCAAGCTGTTGGTATCAATAGACCGGAAGATACGGCGGACTCTATCAATAAAGTCGGCTTCGGTTGTACACGGACGGCTAGCCATCGCTTCGGCACGAAGGCGGCCTTTCAATGCGCTGAACGCATTTTCAATTGGGTTGATGTCAGGGCTGCGTACCGGATATGCAGCATATTTGCATCCTGCCCTCTCCAAAACCTGTATACAGGATTTTTGTCCTTTGACTCGCGAAATTATCCGCGATGATAACCTTGCGGTTATCGTGGTTCTTCTTGCATCTTTCCTGCAACCTCGGAATAGCATCCCGCTGCAACACTTCGCAATACGATGCTGCAGAACTATCCCTGATCTTAACGATATCTGATTGCTGGCCGTATCCAATCATCCCGACGAACTTCACCTTACAGCTGCATGAAAAGCAGCTTTTTGAATGTATCAGCAGCCAGCGTTGGATGTGTCCAGGTTCGCTCTCGGGCACTGGCCCGGGTACCATGCTTGTCGAAGCCTATCGATACACCATCAAGATATAAGCCGATACCGTGACGAAAGAATTTCAGCACCTCAGACCGCTTCCCGCCGCACCGCTTCAGAATATCACGTGCCCATTTTAGTCGGGGCCGCTCTATCGCCGTGTTTGGGCAAAACTCGGCGGACTGTCTTCCGGCATTTCCAGGAGCTGCTTCTGAGGAGCCGCAGAAAGGTGTCGTACGATATCGGGGCATTGTTGGAGTTGTAGAAGGCTTTTGCGGTGATATGTGGCTGCCGATGTTTGGCCGCATTGAACGATCTCAACAGTGCTCGCCGCTCCCTCTCAGAGAGAATGTGTGGACGGCCTAATGTACGGTTCTGTCGGGCTCTGGCTTTCTGCGCTCCTCGACGAGTAGACTGACTTCGACAAACCCGCGACACCGAACTCTGGCTCCGCCCGATGAGCTGGCTAATCGCCCGCGTAGAGTGACCGAGGCGGTGAAGTGTAGTGATATCATGCCTTTCTGCGGCAGTCAAGAAGAAGCTGTACGGTGCCGCATGTATCGCCCGTCCTGAAGAAAAAAAGAATGACTGCGCACAAAACTGCCGACAGACCGCGTGCTGCAGATGAAATCAAAACACTTGACTCGCACGCTGCTCCCCCCGGCCCCCCGTCCAATGTTGCTTGAGACTGCCATGTTCGGCCAACCGGGTCATCGGCTCTCAACATTGGATGGGGGGTAGGGGGCCTCGTCCGCAACAACTCAATGTTACCCACG
>JABANP010000431.1:0-45784 GCA_013115135.1 Perkinsus olseni
CTTCTCTGAAGGAGCGACGAGTTGAATCCAGTGGTAAACCCGAGATCAAATTGATGTATACGAGAAAAAAGCGAGACATGGGTTACACAGGTGGGATGCTGATCAGTCCTAGCGCATGCTTCGATGATAACCGAACTGACAGCTTGATGCGGGTTGAGCCCTCCTGATAGGTGGGAGGAACTGCGAGAAGCAGATGAAAGAAGCCCGAGTACGCGTGCAGTGCACGCCGTGCACACGAGGTGTGCGAACCTGGGCTATTTTGAATCTTCCACGGTTCGACCTGGGATACGCGAGACGGTTGTGACCATCAGCAGCCTTATGTAAGATCCTCGAAACGAATCATTGTCGCACCTGCCCATGACGGAAAGTCTGCACGAGACTTTTCTGAGTAGAGAAGCCCCGGAGAAGAGACCGGTTGCCGAGGACAAAAGCTCAGAGCTTCCTGATAGGCGTCGGGGAACTCTCCTGTGGGCCGTTCCCCGACGCAGAGAAAAGCGAAGGGGGAGTGATGTAACCGTCATTTGCTAACTGGATAGAAATAAGAGGAAGGCCGCCCCGCTACGTTCCTTCATCCGAGATGGAAAAGTATCCCGCACGAAGAGGAAATCGATGAGGCATGGATGCGATTCGCCAACGCCCCCGTCTCGCTCATCACGGCAAGAGTTGCGCAGTCGTCATCGCAACTGCATGACGGTCGAAATGTTCCTTCATACGTCTAGCAGTAAAAGGTGCAGTGGACCACGTCTTTCTGCTGGGTGGGCGCCAAATTGCACGCTAATAAACGATGGTGTCTTCCACACTGCTGTTGCAGTGGTTGTTATTGGTTCCCCTTTTTCAGTCTAGTCGTATGTCACGTCACGTGACTAACGTACCTGGGACAGGTGTCCCAGTAAAAGAGACAATCCGATGAGGAGCGCTATGCGCTGCGCATAATGCGCATGCGTGACTTACGCTGCGGTTCATTGCCCAATCATTGAGATTATTATTCTTAATGTCTTATCAGGTTATCCATCATTCCTATGCCTCCTCGTGTTGCTAAGAAGTCCGCCGTTGTTAACGCTGAATCTCAAGGGTCTAACAGTGCCAACCGCTCACGGTGAACACGCTGCATTCGGCACGGTGATGAGCTGAGCGAGATTTGTTCGGCTTGAGCAAGTGTGAATTGGATTGAGCTTCTTAGTTGACGGGTTGATTGAGGGAATAACCGGGAGGGATCCCCTCCGAGGGAGTTTTCCGAGCACTCTTCTCAATGAGATGGCGCCACGTGATATGTTTTGGTGACCAATACAATCCCGCTTTGCTACGCACTCGTGTAAACTCAAGACCACAGAGCTCATGGGCGGAGAACGCAGAAATGCTACTTGGGTAGCTGCCGAGCACGAAGTGCTACCGGAAACCTTGTACGACGCGAGGGCTAACCGGAAGTAGGTGCTGATGGTTAACGGAGGAGGTAGTCTGCATCTGCTAAGCGCCCTCCGGAACCAGACACCAGACCAGTAGCCCTCTGTACACGAAGATAGTGTGAGACAGCTACCCACACCGATCACTCAGCCCTCGGGAGGCAGTGGGTGGGTTAGATCGCGAGACACGGAAAGGCCAACTGAGAATAGTACTACTCACATGACAACAGATCCAAGATACTATCTTGAAGATAGTACTGCTACAACTTCTAATAATGATGCAGATCAAGAAACCAAATATCTGAAGCGCTAGCTTCCTCACATTGTGTTGTCAATACAAATACGACGCACAAAACGCACAAGCGCGTAGCTGTCTCGGTATTGTACTTCCCAGCACCAAGGTGCCTTCCAAAACAGTTGTATCAGGTGACATAGGACTCAACACACAGGAAGAGACGTGCTGAAGCGCATCATGGAGGCCTTATGTTGTCGTGTCGCAGGCTCGCAGGCTCGCACGCTACGTACGTGTGTGTGCGTCCTTAGACTAGCACCGACGTACCTTTCTGAAGGGGATTAGTTCAGTCTGCTAAGTAGGCTCTGTTCACCAAGTCAAAGAACGTCAGCCGGGGAACGTCCTTTCTCCCCGGCAGAATCCCCTTCCATAGCTGCGGGGGCTGTGCACGACCACGCTATGTATGTATTGTCTTCCGCTAGGCTCAAGTGAATTATAATTACGCTGCTGATGATTGACTGAGAAGAACTTGTCCAATATTTATCCGTCTCTTTGGTTAGCTGCATTTCAGCTTGACTGATCTGTTATTTAACTGTTGACATGAAACCCGAACGGAGATGCCGCCATCGCACCACTACTGGCATTTTACGAAAAACTTATCCATTTCTTCACAAATTGTGTGAAGGCTTCATGTTTCCACATTCGAGACACGTGGATCTGGAGACAACCTGTGCTTGTTCATAAAGAACCGGGCCTGGAGACTGCGCACGCACTGTTGATGACTATCCAATGCCCCTTCTGCCGCGAAGGGCGAACATCAAGGTGCGAAGCGTGGCCTGTTAGCCTTTAACCCACTCTCAACACTGCTGCTTGGCACCGAGACTTATGGCCCTATAACTTAGGAGTCCTTCCTTAAGGCATACCTTAAAGGAAGGAGTCCTTGACGATCCTTCCTTAAGGGGCAACTGCTTATAACTTTATAATTTCAAGGATCGTAAGGAATTCCTTCCTTTAAGGTACACCCCAAGGAGCATAAGAAGCGGTTCCTCACCGAAGATGAGCGGAGCGATGTGGGAATTGAGATGGTCTATTCTGGACTTAGCGTATTTATGGGAAGTTCTATAAGCAGTCCACACGCTCTTGGAACTTCCTACTGTTGTCAGGGACAGATTGTGTGCTACCCGGATTCATTGTGTCTATCTGTCTAAGATATTTAAGCTCCGAGCTTTGCTACTAGATCATATCCGTTATACATCCTTCTGATATACTTCATCAAGAAACTCATAAGCGACTTGAGTTGATCATCAAGACCCACGCTACATTGGTGCCCAGACCCAGGATAATCTTTTGTCGACTACGATGACCCCAAGCTCTGAGTCTGCTATTGGTAAAGAAGGTTCTCAAGGTGGATATACTAGCTTACCACCTGCTTTTAAGGGGGGCCCGGATGAGTCTATTGTCGAGTTCCTTACGCGCTACGGCCTCTGTGCCAAGGCCAACGGTTGGAGTGATGAGAAAGCTTGCTACAAGCTTTCGACTTGCTTAACTGGCCGCGCCTTACAGGTTTATTTATCTCTGCCTGACGAGGTCCAAGGTTCGTATAATGCTGCGAGGGTCGCGCTTCTCTGCCGCCTTATCACACCACCGTATCAAGCGGCTGCGGCGCTACGCGATCGCTATCTAAAGCAGGGTGAGTCTATGGATTCTCTTTTATACGAGCTCAACAAGCTGTATTTTGAGGCTCATTTTGTTGCTCCGGACTTGTCTGCTCCAGATAAACTCCCGAGCTTCAATGACCTCATTAAGATGGATGCCTCGGCCAGCTATCACCGAGATATGATACTCAAGGTTCTCGACGCCCTTCCTCCTACCATATCCTCAAGGTTACGCGTAATGAAGTTCACCGACGTGGATGAGTTGGCGTATCAAGCCAGAATAGAACTGGCGACTCAGTCGTATGATACTCGACGATATTCTCCTGAAGATGTGCCTGTTACTCTGGAGGCCACAGCGAGCCCCATCGTTCATCAAGATCAAAGTCAGGTTGAAGGTGAGCTGGCTGCTCTCCGCGAGCAGGTAGCTGCGCTAACTCAAGCACATTTTCATCAAGGCCAGCGGCAAGCAAGAAGGCATCGTGAGAACAACCAGAATAAGCCCGGTGACTCGCGCCTGCCTGGTCGAAAGTGGTGCATTTACCATCGAACTTCTACACATTGGACTTCTGACTGTAAGGCTATTGCTCGGCTGGCGGAAAAAAGAGAGTTGGAGAAGGATGACGATAACATTGACTCTAAGCAGTTGGCCCCAAATGGGGAGAGGGCGGCGGCTCTGATCGCTCCGTCGTCCTCCGAAGAGTGTCCACGCGGTCAGGGTTCGTTGATATCGGACCAATAAGTTGTTCCTGTTTGATTGATACTGGTGCGTCTAGCTCCTTTATTGATAGTCGTTTCGTGACGGGCTCGCCTTTGAGCCGATTTCTCATACGGCTTCCGAAGCCTATGACTTTTTCAACTCCATCCACAAAACTAAATGTGGATGCCAAACTGGTATTGTCGTTCAATTTCTCGAGTGATCCTGACCGTGTGTTCGATAAGACTTTTTACATCATGAACCTGGGCTCCTTACCACATTGTATACTCGGGCATGATTTCCTAACTAAACATTCAATTACTTTGCATCTGAAGAGGGAGTGCCCCCAAGGTGGCATCTTATCCTTTCCTAAGATAGATGATATTCCAAAAAACTGTACATGCTCTCCGAAGGTTTGTGTACCACTCTCTCAGGATTCTACAACCCAAGCTTCGGGTTTTAATACTGCTACATTTATTTCTACGACTAAAGAAGAGACAGCATTGAATAAGCCAGATCTATCAAAGAAGGCTAAGGAGCTCATCTGTGACTGGAAGCCGTTAAGATCAAGCCCTGGTTCTGGTTTTCAATTTCGAGGTCGCAAGCTTCTACCCGGTGAAGTTAAAGACACCGACCAGCAGGAAGTCACATGTGAGATCAAGTGGCCCGAACCTTCAGCATCATCATCATCATCATCATCATCATCAACACCGTTTCCCTCGGACTATTCTGGGGCTCTACTCTACCAGCTGAATAAGCAAGAACGAGGTCTTTTTTGGTCGGAAATATCTTCCTATTTATCTAAAGGTTGGTGGCAAGAAGTCTCACGTGACCAGATTCCTCAGGGTTCTCCCGTGGCCGTCTGTTTTCCTATAAAACAGCCGGGGCACTCTACTCCTGTGCGGCCTGTCATTGATCTGAAGGCCTTCAATGGAGCAATAGGGATCCCATCATCGTATTCTGGGTTATCAACTGGTGAGATTCTATCGAGGATCCGAAGTCATTTTCATAAAGGCGATGAATTGGTCGTATTGGATCTATCAAAGTGCTACTACCGGTTTAGAACGGTTAAGCCGCTGTTTGTGAGGGTTGCAGGCCGTTTCTTCCGTGCTCAAAGGATGCTTTTTGGACTAGTATGTGGTCCAGCTTGTTTAGAAGAAGCAACTCACCACTTCGACTCGGTAATTGCGAGATCATTTTTGAAGGCCGACTTGTCGTATCATGCCTGGTATTACGATGACCTCTCGTTGATAGGTAGGGGACTTTCCCCTTATGTTGATGAGTTAGCATGTTATGCGAATGTGTTAGGCTGGGATTTTCCACCTAATAAACGCTCTTGCTTGCGTCATGCGCTCAACACCGCTGTTACGCCGTGGATTTCTCACTTAGGATATCAACTGCGTCTTAATGAGGAAGGAGAATTGGAGATCCGCTGTCAGTGCAAGCCTTTGCCTGATGTTGATCCTCATCGCCTGACAAAGCGCATTATCTATTCCATCGCGGGCCACTTCACTGATTTGATCAAGTTACATCCAGAATGCCGCAGTATATGTGATGCTCTGAGATCCGTTGCCGGACCCCTGCCAGATTGGGATACTGCTATCCCGAAGGGTGAACGATTAGATTCTCTTCAAGCACTGCTAAGCTCGCTGCAGTATTATCTTCCGAATGGTTCATGCATTCATCAAGGGTCTCTTCGGGCGTCTAATCTGTTACTCTGCACGGACGCCGCAGCATCAGCTATGGGGTATTCAATAGTGGTTGGTAATGATACTCTGGAAGAGACCTCTCGTCGATGGTCACAACGCGAGCTTCCTTGGCATATCAACCGGAAGGAGGCGAGAAGCTTGGCTGAAGGGCTGAGCTCGGTGGTCACATGGCATGAAGAAAGAGGTCTTTCCTTCAAGACGGTGGACATGTATATTGACAGCAGTACGGTCTATCGATGGTGTACTGGCTCCCCCCTGGCCCTTAAGACTAAGACGGTGGAGCGTCAAGCAATTACGAGATTGTTAAACTCGGTAAGGGAACATATCGAGTACCTATCGGGGTGTGGTATACAAGCTACGTTTCATTTGGTACCATCAGAAGAGAATGGTCGTGCTGATTATTTGTCAAGACAGTCGTGGATGATTCCTATTGATTACGGCCAGGTTGACTCTGATTGCCTGAAACCCCAAATTTTGGGAGCACTAACGGTTCCATCGACTTCCTCCTCATCGTCTTCTCACTGGCTCCTATCGAAGCCGGAATTATTGCGAGCGCAACGGCAAGACCAAGAATTGTCATCGCTCTGTGGCTTGCTGGCTTCTGGCGCTCCTGTACAACCGACTGTACCAAAAAACTATCGTCGGTATTATCAACAACTATCCTTGTGTGAAGACATAGTGCATAGGACATATGTACCGTCTCATGTGGGTCATGAAGTTTCTGTTCCTATTCCGGCCAAGTCTCTGAGGAACTTCATTCTCAAGAAGCTTCACACTGATACTATTCATGCGGGATCCGACAAGATGATGCGTTTACTGGCCTGTCATTATTTTTGGCCGAAGATGGATGTCGACGTGGCAAATCTGGTGAAGTCATGCTCTGTATGCATTCTATCAAAACCATCGAATCAGCCTTCCATAAGTCCATCGGGTTCGTTATCTGCAACTTTAAGTCGTCCTTTACAGCGACTTTATTTTGATGTGACGCACCCACACAAGCAGTTGCCACCCGTATTAACCATTATAGATGGTTTTTCGAGATATCTATTTGCCTTCGAACTCTCTGGAGGAGAATCTATGGATGAGGTTCTGAAGGTGTTCTCTTTCTTCTTTAAGCTGTACCCTTACCCGTCTGAGGTTTACGCTGATAATTCTCCGGTTTTTTCTTCTCCGAGATTCGGAAATTATTTTAGTAAGAGGAAGATTATTCTTCGGCACTCTATACCTAATAGAGCCCAGAGTAATGGAATAGTAGAGAGAGTACATCGTCAGCTACGCCAATCTATTTTATGTTTGCAGCTAGAAGGCAGTGTCCCTTCTCCGTCACACGAGCAGGCGCTCAGGTGGCTATCCAGAGCGACCTATGTGTATAACTCCGTACCACATTCTGCTTTTGCCTTGTCTCCAGCAGAAGTCTTCTATGGTAATTCACTGCTATGGGACAAGATTTTGCTTTCGTCTTCATCTACTTCATCATCAGTGGTTCAGTCCCACTATTCTCCGGGTGATATTGTGGTTTACAGGTCAAAATATACGGCTTTCCCTACAACGATTCCGGTTTATGGGAGTGTCTTCTATGTTGTGCTGAAGGTGCTATCTCCCTCCCGCATCGAAGTGCTCTCACTCGACGAGAACAAGAAGAAAGTGGTTCACAGTTCACAGCTCCGTCTAGTCCCTCCGGGTAATGAGTATGATGGGGATTTTCCCGATACTACTGGCCGTGAGTCACATCGTCAACAAGCAGCGATCGAGATTCCGTGTGGCCAGTATGAGTCTAGTGACACAGAACAGGTTGAAGCTGTTCAAACTCCGACGTTGTCACTAACGAGAAGATCCCGTTCAAAAAGGTCTTCGATTCCACTACGAAGATCTACTCGTATTCGTCGCCCCCCAGTACGGTTCACTCCATATTAGTATTGTTCTTTCGAGGAGGGGGCGTGTTGTCAGGGACAGATTGTGTGCTACCCGGATTCATTGTGTCTATCTGTCTAAGATATTTAAGCTCCGAGCTTTGCTACTAGATCATATCCGTTATACATCCTTCTGATATACTTCATCAAGAAACTCATAAGCGACTTGAGTTGATCATCAAGACCCACGCTACACTACGAATGTCCCTAAAACTTAAGCCCGGTGACTGAGCTTCCGAAATGTTAAGTTTACTTCTGCCGTGACGATCGAACACAGCAAAAAACTACTAAGACTCCAATAGCGGGAGTCGGGAGCAAGACTCTCCGGGTGTGGTATACAGTACGAATTTTGTTACACGGCACCCGCCATGACAGTCAGCGCAACTTGCAGAGCGCCGGATCATCAATCGGGCAACCCAAGTTCAAGTCCAGGCCGAGCCTCATTGACGGGCTGCAAATAGAGTAGCGTGACAATCTCGAAGTGCAGCAGTGCTGAACAGAGAATGTGGGGGGCTGATGACTCTGGGGAGGAGAACGACTACTTGAGTGAAGTAATTTGACGGACGATGCCATCGACCACGAACCCCCGGACACCTGAATTAGGTTGCAGTGAGGGTTTCTTGATGTTTGGCGGCGTGGTTATCATGTAGCGCTTGCCATCGAGAGGGGGCCGGATCGATCCTCAGGGTTGACAATTCTAAATTTTCTCCCTCAAGGAGCCCGTAAGCCGGGGGTAGGCTGGGTCGGAGCAACCTTACGGTCCTTACGCTCCTTGTGTAAGGTCCTTAAGGAACCGCTCCTAAATGTTATAAGGAGCAACTCCTCAGCTTCCTTCCTTAAGGACCTCACGGTAGGACCTCAAGGTCCTTACTTCGAGGAAGGAGGCTTAGGACTTACGCTCCTGAGCCTCCTAAGTTACAAGGAGGAGCCCCTTCCTTAAGGAACTTACGGTCCTTCCTTAAGGAAGGACTCCTAAGTTACAGGGCCACAGTTTATTATAATAGCGTCAGAATACATTGAAGCTAGGGAGACAACTAGTTGTGTCACTGGGGACACAGTGACTTTTCTTAGTGGAAAAGTGCTTAATGCAGTCACTGCAACATAACTTGCGTGTGGTGCAACCTAAGATTCCTCTGTCGTGAGGAGGTTGAGGATGACCGACCGCCTTGCTGAGCGCGGTGATCGATTCATCAGCTATGTTTCAGCTCGGACTAAGCGGCGTCGCCGCTGCGGCGACGACCTCTTCACTGGGCTGCGTGGTTGACATCTCTTCGGCCTTCTCTTGGTAGCTTTGTCATCCGCATCCCATGCTCGCCAGGATCGTCTGCGTATTCACATTTTTGGCAAGTTTGTCCGAGGCTTTCGCCCCAGGCAAGTACTGCACTGTGGAAGCCGTCCCCACCGACTCTGAGGGTACAAGCTTCGCCTGTCTCATGTTTGACTACACTTCTTCGACCAACGTTGGACTCGGCTACGCATCCGGGAACGGTCTCGACATCAACCTGTATTACAATGACGTCACTTTCAATAACCTCGATGTTACTCTCAAAGATGACGACGAAGGACAAGTAGTGACATATGTTGGAGCTCCCGAAGTCTTTCTGAAGTTTGGCGTGGAAGAAGAGGTCCCCTTTGGCGAACCGTTCAAAGCTTCTCTCAAGCTTGACGGGAAAGAACAAAATTCCGGACACTACCCCTTTGTCGAAGTCTTATTCGACATCGGGGTGGCTCCCAATGACTCCCAGACTGTCTACGCCTACCCCAAGAATGGTTCCCCTCCCTACAAGCTTACGAAGCAGCAGTGTGGCACACCAGCTGGACAGGACGCTTGCAGCTTTTGGCTGTTTAACCCGCTCAAGCGAGCTCTCGGTCCAGAGAACATACCGATTGGGTATTATACGTATCTGAATGTCTCTCAGAAAAAGGCAGTTCAGGTCTTTGCGAACTTTTACGGGGAGCCGGATTTGGCGCGTGTCGAAATAGCTGGCTTCTACACTAAGACCAGCTTCTATAACACTGGTCCTACCACGGGCTCGCCCGGGCCCAAGAATGACGCCGGTCTGCAGGAGATGACGTTCTCGAGCCCCTGCTTGACTAGAGCTGCTGAGCTATTCAAAGCCAGGGTGTTGATCGCTTACGACGAGGCTCGAGACATAATGGGAGCGAAAAGCACGGCGGGGCCACTGCGTACCTTCGCGCTGGTTCAGCACGGGGTTCGGCGCCGCTAAAGCGACAGAGTCGTATAATTATTTTTTTTTCTGTCAACCTTTTTCCCATCAGTCGCTGTCATGGACTCATTTTCTGCAATTATGGCTAGTTACCATGGCTGAACCTCTGAGATGTATAGCCATTTGGTCCCTAACAGACGGTCTGAGACCGTCGGTCTCGCACCGAGTGGCGGGGTACTGACCTCCATCACCACACGCCCATAATGTCATTTCGATCGAGGGCTCATCAATCATTGATGATCAATGCGCCCATTTTGTTCTGTAGAGGTCGAACTCATGTGGGCGAGCAGTAAGGTTGATGCTCGTACTACTTCGTACTACTAGTTGCGTTAATCGCAAATCAGGAAAGGAACGTACGTCGAATGCTCACTTGCCAATTCCGCATGTCCGGAAGCCTTCACTCGGGACTCGGGGGCCGAACCTGACTGGTAGCAATCCTACGCAGGAGGATCGGCGTGAGCGAAGTTACCACGCAGAGCCTATGCGCACAAGAGGGGCTTGTGCGCGCCAAAGAAAACAAGAGACTTATGGTAGTGCAGTATAGTTCAATGCTAGAGCTAGCAAGGTGTTAGCACTAGATACAGCCATGAAGTTATGGCTGTAATGATGGCGGATGAGAGCTTGACCCAGCCCTCCGCTCCCTGGATGTGGAGGTAGGATACTGGAGACTGCTGACTCGGCCCAGATCGGGTATGGAGTCGGGCAGTTCTCGTGTCCTACTGAACCGTGGTGGCCTCCAACTGATAGTTGGCAGCAGACACAGGCTACTGCCTGGTCGCTGGCTCTGACTTATTTAGAAGATCGCCTAACAACAGGAGATTGAGGTACGCTTCAACTCAAGAGACATCACGTGTACATCAACATCGAACACATCATGAGGGGATTTCGCATCTTAGGTTGAAGCAAGGACTGCATCCTACAGCTCACTTATCCAATCACTCATCATCATAGCCCACCTGTTGCCATACTTCATCACAGCGATGGTGTCCGAAGCTCCGTTGAAGGTGAAGAAGAAGAGTTGGTTCTTAGAGGTCTCCTCGTCATCCTTGCTCTTCTTTAACTTGAAGACTCGGAGGGAATCCGGGTAAGACACGCCAGAAATCCTCTTCCCACTCACATACACCTTCGCCCGCACCTGCACATTACCCAGCCCGCCTGCGATGACTTTAAACGGCGGGTCAAAACTGACATAGACCAGGTCAGCGTGGCTGTGAGCAGCAGGATACAGACGAATGAAGTCCAAGGTCTTGGAAGGCTTCTCGGGCGCCGTGAAGAAGGCGACGCTCAGAATGTTTCGATGGACAGGCTTCACGTAGAGAGCCGTAACATCGAAGGAAATGTCCTTGAGATAAATCTTGCACGTTTGAAAAATGAGATGTCGGAATTTTTTCATCAACTTCTGATCATCGGGTTGTTGCCAATTTGTTCTCTTCTTCAACGACTTCCTGGCCGACTCCCAGGCTTTCTCGGTCTCCTCTGCGGAGTTGCAGCAGGCCTCCCCTCTATTTTGGAAGCTCGGGAAAGTGAGCACGCCACAGGTCTGTGTCGTCTTATTGACAAAGTCGTGCAGGAAGATATCAGTGAAATCAGAATCCGGCAGTTTCGCTAGACAGAGGGCTTGACCTCCCAGGTAGCTGCAGTAGACCTCAGCCGGAATCTCGGCGCCCGGATGAACCACTTTTATTTTCTTCGTTTTCGTTTTCGCTTTCTCCGCGACCGTGTCCAGCGGTGGCATATCTCTCAGCAAGTCTTCAGTTGAGACTGACCGCGAAGGAATATCTGGTAAAGGAGGTAACTCATGAAGGAGGTCTCCTTCCTCCTCCTCAGAGCCGAAGATGTCCGAAAGCCGACCCCTGCCAACAGAACGTACCGACCCAGTAGACGATCTCGAACCGGGATTGAAGAGAGATATGAGCGAGGCCACCGCGGAGTTCCTCTTCCCCTTGCGGTAAATGGCGGGGTTGAAGTCACCGGGAGATCCCCAGGTCGATCGGAGCCCAGCACCCACGTAGACAGAGTTCAGGCTGACATCTGACAGTCGATTCGAAAGACGTCCATCATCATCTTTAGCCTCCTTAATTTTCTCTTTCTTCGAGCCCTTTTCCTTCTTGTCTTTCTTTTTCTTGTGCTTACTGAATGGCCACAACCCTTTCTTCTTCTTCTTTTTCTCGACGGAGTCTACTGACGACGGTCGTGCTTGCGCCTGGGGCGTCTGTCTTCTTTGCTTCTCGGGATGCCGCATTTGGACCCCACTCAGATCAACATCATCGTCCGTCGCAGAAGATGGACCGGCAGCACCGAGGGCGTAGTGAACGCAGACGAGAACAACAACGACAAGTCGAGAGACTCTGGTGGTGGTACCCATACCGGCGAGAAGAGGACGGAGAGATGATACACCTACAAGAAAGAAGCGATGTGTCTGCCTAGGGGAAGCCGTCGGCTGCTACTGAGATTAACAACACCGGACTTGATTCATCTGAATGAAAAAATGAGTAGTAACACGTCATGCAGGAACACACAAAACGCGGGAGGATGCACCACGTCACGTGGTCCAGGTGTTGCAGCTGCTGTTGCTGTTGTATTCGGGACTGTGGGAGGGTAGAGAATACTCGCCGGTGGCAGAGCGTGGAGAGAGCGGCAAGCATGGACAGCAGGAGTAGGTGTTGAGTCTCTGACGGCGGAGGACGGAGAAGGGCAGCAGGCAGGAACCTCGGGAGTGGGCCTGACCAGAGAGTACAGCTCCGGCATCGAGATGGTCGAAGGCTGAAGCAGTGGAGACGAGAGTAGAGGGAGACGATGACAAGGGCCTTCCCAAGTGAAGGAGGGGCTTCCCTATCAAGAAGGAGGGGCTTCCCTATCAAGGAGGGGCTTCCCTATCAAGGAGGGGCTTCCCTATCAAGAAGGAGGGGCTTCCCTATCAGAAAGGAGGGGCTTCCCTATCAGGAAGGAGGGGCTTCCCTATCAAGAAGGAGGGGCTTCCCTATCAAGAAGGAGGGGCTTCCCTATCAAGGAGGGGCTTCCCTATCAGGAAGGAGGGGCTTCCCTATCAAGAAGGAGGGGCTTCCCTATCAGAAAGGAGGGGCTTCCCTATCAGGAAGGAGGGGCTTCCCTATCAAGAAGGAGGGGCTTCCCTATCAAGAAGGAGGGGCTTCCCTATCAAGAAGGAGGGGCTTCCCTATCAAGAAGGAGGGGCTTCCCTATCAAGAAGGAGGGGCTTCCCTATCAGGAAGGAGGGGCTTCCCTATCAAGAAGGAGGGGCTTCCCTATCAAGAAGGAGGGGCTTCCCTATCAAGAAGGAGGGGCTTCCCTATCAAGAAGGAGGGGTTTCCCTATCAAGAAGGAGGGGCTTCCATCTTGGTAGGGACGATGAAAGGGTTCTATCTCGGAGTTAGACTTGGATGCCCACAGAGGTGAGGCCAAGCCGGCATGGTGTATCGATTGAAGTCGAAAGAGCCGTGTGGAGAGGGAAGGAGACAACGCTACCTGACACACTCATCCAGCTCGCAACTGAATACATCATACTCGAGAAGGACAACACGCACGCGTGCACACAACCCCTCCGAGCTTGAGTTGTTTCATATCTTTCAAGGGTCGACCTAAGATACGCCGCTATAGGACGAGCTCAGCGGAAGAGACTCCCGCTCAATGGGAAGATGCGCTGTAACGCGAATGGTCATCGCTTTTGCGCACGCTAATCTAATCGATTGTGTTCATCTGCGGAGGCGCAGGTTCGATTCCCACACCCGGTATTTTTCTGTCATCATTTTCGGTGGCCTTCATAGATCTGTCCTGCCAGGATCGTCTTTCACACGTCAAAATGAATGCCAGGAGAGCTCCTGAAATTCCGAGGAGACACTTCTATTGACCACCCTCATTTACTCAGTGAGCGGCAGTTTGAAGGAGCGTTTTGTAAATGGGTGAACCCGACGGCGAGAAGGCGACGTTTTGTTACACGATGGTGGCCTCCACTATGGGCTCGGTGGCGGTCACTGCAGTCTGCACTCCTTTCGATGTGGTCAAAAATTACTGGCAGGTAACCTCGTTTGTATCTTCCTAGGATCAACTTAAGATGCGCTTTCCATTTAGGCATCACCTGCTTTGAACCATCAGCGAATCAACACGAGTGGCTTGCAAGTGATGCGGCACATTAAAGACGCTTACGGTTGGCGGGCGTTGTGGAACGGCACAGTTACTAGTCTAGTGTATCAAATACCATCAAATTGGGTAGTGGGGAGCACGTTGACCTGTTTCGTATCTTGCATGCTTCGACCTATGATACTTATCTCAGACCTTCTTTCTACTGTACGAGCGTTGGCGCGAAGATGTCCCTGACGGAGTGGCGAGTGCCGCTGCTCGAGCCACCGCTGTTACTTTGTTTTCTCCCTGTAGGTTGATCCATACGATTTGCGGGAAATGTGGTATTACTATTTTCAGTGGAATTTCTCCGTACGCGCGTGCAAGCCACGACAGGGATGGGGGAGGGCGCCATGGCGACGGTGAAGCGAGTTTTGCGAGAAGATTCCTTTTCGAGCTTCTGGCGGGGATTGCTACCAACATTGGTCCGGTAATATCTGGGGAATCTTAGGTTGAACACGGTTATATTCAAAAAAGGTCGAAGATACCCACATATCAGGCGATTAATTCTCAATGATATTTCTCTTGTCTGGATCTTTCATATCACCCTCTCCTTACGGGACTGTTGCCTCCACTCACGAGCACTTTCCGTCCTCTCCACGACAATGGTATTACGCGTAGCTTCCTTGCCGAAGGTCCCGGGTTCGTTCCTCGGTGGCGTCACTAGTTCAAGTGCTCTCCTTTCTCCCTGCCTTCATACTTCTGGAGGAGAAGCCCGTCCACGGCCCAGTTATAATTAGCCGAGTTTTGCTTGATTATAACTGTTTATGGATTTGATAAAGATATCCTAAGGTTGATTATAGTCGTTCACGGATTCGATGAGGATGTGAAGATATCCTAAGGTTGATTATAGTCGTTCACGGATTCGATGAGGATGTGAAGATATCCTAAGGTTGATTATAGTCGTTCACGGATTCGATGAGGATGTGAAGATATCCTAAGGTTGATTATAGTCGTTCACGGATTCGATGAGGATGTGAAGATATCCTAAGGTTGATTATAGTCGTTCACGGATTCGATGAGGATGTGAAGATATCCTAAGGTTGATTATAGTCGTTCACGGATTCGATGAGGATGTGAAGATATCCTAAGGTTGATTATAGTCGTTCACGGATTCGATGAGGATGTGAAGATATCCTAAGGTTGATTATAGTCGTTCACGGATTCGGTGAGGATGTGAAGATATCCTAAGGTTGATTATAGTCGTTCACGGATTCGGTGAGGATGTGAAGATATCCTAAGGTTGATTATAGTCGTTCACGGATTCGGTGAGGATGTGAAGATATCCTAAGGTTGATTATAGTCGTTCACGGATTCGATGAGGATGTGAAGATATCCTAAGGTTGATTATAGTCGTTCACGGATTTATTGTTGCCTCAGAGATCTTCCTTTCTCTGCAATCTACTGGTCACTTTACGAGTACAACAAAAAGCTCTTCTTACCCGACCATGTGGAACGTCGGGGAGCCGCGAGATACGCGAATAACGAGGAGCTGTTGGAACTGGCAGAAAAACAGGGTGGGGTAGTAAAAGTAGCATAAAACGGTTTCACTTCGATCTCACTAACAATTGTGATTATTGGAACTACCTCGTGATGGTCATTCCTAGCTTGTGCGACCGCTTTCGTGCGCGGCTATAGATGAATCGAATAAGTTAGACAAAAAAATCCGGGAATCTTCCTGTGAGCTCTCGGGACTCTCGGAATTCGTTCTTGCAACTGCCGAGTAATTTTAGTCGTGAATTTGCGCGTCTTTCGCCCTTTTTTGACGGCTTATATTATTATTTGCTTTCATCACGGGATTCATGAGTGGTGCGAAATTTTCCGACTGTACCGATTTTATTAACGACTTTCTTATCGTTTTGCTGGCTGTGCCGTTACTCCGGAATGTCCTTCTTACCATCCCTTGCGAGATGGGTTATCGAGGGGATATCTTGGGGAATCCTAGGTTGACGCGAGGAATACACGAAAATGTGTGGTATCTTAGGTTAATCAGCCAGTAACATGGATAGAAACCTTCGGGTTCTCCTTCCTTAATGGGGCGGTAATACCGCCGCGGTATGCGGCACAATCGCAGCAGCCGCGACGCATCCGTTCGATATGGTCAAAACTCAATTACAAACAGCCACTCGACCGAACAAACAACACACTAACGTGGCTAAACGGTAAGTTAACTAGCGCGCGCCCGAGTGATCGATTATTGATATTGGGCGGCAGTGCAACCTCGACCTGGTTGAAGGATATCGGCTTGATTCCGGCGATACTTGGACCAACTGGGACCTGCCGTCAGACGGCTTTTTATTTTACCACTATAACTGATTTTATGAGAGACTCGCCGTAGGGAGGGGAGGGGGATGTATGGTCGCTTCTCGTCATAATCGATCATCAGGGCGTGCGCTTTTTTCATATGGCGGTTTTTGGATCATTTGGCTTCAGGATTCATACGACTGGGTCGGCTATGATGGCGATTTTCAAGGAGTATCGCTTACGTGGATTTACTGTTGGTTTGGGACCCCGGCTACTGAAGGTGCGTATCATAGGTTGAAGGGTGGAAGTTACGAAATAGGTCGTGCAGGTCATTCCTGGATGTGCAATTATGCTTGGAACCTACGAGTTCTGCCATGCAGTAGCTGATAGCCTCGAGCTCGACAGAGTTTTGAAGGTGAGTCAGAGACAAAAAACTCAGTCGGTTTAACTCGCCCGATTTTTCAGGACCAGAAGGCTGAGCTTCCGTCGTCATCGAAGTCCACAGGATAACCCTCGTCATTAGCGACCGTTGAATTCATCGTCACTTCTGTTACATCGTTAAATTGCCTGTTTTATTCCTACCAGTCATTGCGCGTCGTTTCTGCCGTGGAAAGTGTTTTCTTTGGAGTTGAGGACCACACCGTTCGCTTGAGGCCCCAGTCTCGCCGGAGGCTGTGATATAGGTGAAAGAGGTCAGGCTCTTCGTTGCGTCTTTACGTCGCATTTAATATACGTACATTGAGTAGGTCTTAATAGAGACTACTTGCTGGAGACAATACGCGAGGGGCGCTGAGATATCATCGACGTGCACGCGCAGAGTCATGCCAGGATGATGAGTCTTAGCAAGCAACTCGGCCTCAACTGTCCATTTAGTAATCACTGCTGATACTCTTCGCACAGTTGCATGGGCTTCCAGGTGTACCAACTAGTTCCCATCTTTCTTTGGTAGAGGATGGGATAGTAGGGGAGAGGGACCACCGCCACGTGGAAGGTGCCAGGAATGATCGTGGGAAGTTTTGGCGCAGTTGAGAAACCTGAAGAAATTTTCCCATGGCCTTCCTTCTGAGTAGACTACTTAGAAGGAAGGCCATGACAAAATTAAAGTAGTCACTGACAGTAACGTCAGTGAAAGACGACGTCCGTCAGTGACTGCTTAAAGTAGTCACTCAAGGGCCCATCGAAGGGCTATACTTCACCATCATTTTGTCAAGGATTTATCTCACAGAGAATCCTAACCGGTTAGGATTTAGGACGCCTTCAAAAATAGGATCCTAACCTTAGGACGTTCTTAAAAGAATCAACCTGTTTCACATAAAAATCCTTGAAGGACAGTTGGATCCTAATTTTAAAGACGTCCTCATCTCAGGATCAAGACGCCCTAACTTACCATACCAAGCAAGAAAGGAGAAAAATGCGATTTACCCGATTGGAACCGAGGGTCTCCCGAGTATCAGTCGCGTTGCTTAACCTACCAAGCTACAATACTTGAATCGCGGGTCATGAAGATGAGACCTTCTTGACTACCTCGGGCGCTAGACCTACGAGAAAAGTACTGCAACAATTGCAGTCTGCAACTCGCAGTGCACTTTTAAACAGACTGCACAGCACGCCGCTGTAATTAAATTTGCAAAAATACACAAGTCCCGAAGATTTGACATGTGCCGGGTCTTGGAGGACGGCATCCTTGTACGTCTTCTTATTAGTGGAAGGGCTGTAATCTCCTTGATTACTCATTGGAACACAACCAGAGGAGGAAAATAAACCTGCAAACTCATAGTTATCGTAATGGAGGAAACTACTCTCCACTAGCGTCATTGTGTTAGGCTGAGTGAATCACTTAAGAATCATAATAGACAGCCCGTCACAATAATCAAAGAAAATACAATAATAATGCCAAGGCTCGGGATCGAACCCGGAGCCTCCATCGGCGCACCGAGCACATAGTGCTACACGGGAGAGAACCAGGAAGCTTCTAGCGGAGCGGGACGTGTCACGACTATCATTTTCGCGGTTAGTATGCCTATTAAGTACCCCCGAGGTACTTTACGATGTTGTCCTAAAAAACGTGTCCCAACGTCAGGAAAAGTGCCTTGTGAAATCCATACATCCTAACCGCCTAACCTTATGTCAACCACCGCGTCCTAATTCCTAAATCCTAGATGTTAAGATCCAAATGTCCCACCCTTGAGTCCTTTGCTTAGGAATCGGTCCATGTGAAAACCATAAGGCCTAAAAAGGAGTCCTAACCCCTTAGGATCCTGAGGAAACCGTCTTGACTGCCAACATAACGCTTAAGAGCTTTCTCCAGGAAAGACTCGTAATCGATCATTGAACGGCGTTCAATGAACGCATATGCACAGCAGCTATGCTTCGGTACTCGGCGCTCGCCATTCCTTGATAGGGCCAGTGTAAGAGACTGGCTGCTTGAGACCACAACACCAGGATTTTGCCATATAGAGTCCGATCTCTCATCTGCTGTCTTCTAATCATCCGCCACTTAGCTTAACTTCAGTGTAGCTTTTTGCCGGAGCAAATGTCTACGTCGCTGATCCTATCTGTTTTCCAGTATGAAATGTCACATTACAGGAGTCCCTCAGACTCCCTGCATACTCATGCACGCGAGTGCAAGGCGAATAGTGAAGTCAGATAGTTGTCTGATACTGATGATACGTAGTAGCAGTAAAGGTAAGTGTCACTATAGTGCACTTGTTTCCCGCACCCTTGCGTTCGCGTATGTGAGTATGCGTGCTCAGTCGCGATCGAGAGTGACCCTACCCTTGACCTTCATGGACGAGAAATAAGAAGAAGGACCGCACGTGGAGACCGGCAGTCTCGGGAGTTCTCAAAGTATCGAGCTACGAGGTGAGTTGCAAGTCCGAACTTAGTTCGCCGCCTCCAGGACGTGATGGGAGATTGTACATAGCGCGGCCAGGGTCACAATCGGGACAGTCAGGCGTCCCCCAGGCGAACCTATGATACCAGCAATAATGGCCATGGTGGACAAGGAAGGAGGTATCCATTAACTCGACTTGCTCAGCTATTGGACTATCGTCACAACTGCCTTCAACGAGAGGGCATATCCCCTCTGGTGATTCACCAGTTCCAGACTTGCATCACGTGTACCTTACAGCGGGCGTGCAAGCGCATGCGTTCTTCCCGCTATGAGCAGTTAAGCTTAGCATAGCTCTTTTTTATGATCCTCGACTTCCTTTACATCCGAGTTCTTCCTCGACCCCTCAGCCCTTTTCGATCGGGTTCGAGTGCACGAGTCAAACACTCGAACCCGATACAGTGCATACAGTGATGCCGCATGACAATATATTCTCGAATAACTCTTCGGCTGTGCTGAAGAGGAGCTTCCGGCAACCCTGAGGTCCCACTCGTTGATTCTCTGCTCAGTAAAGTTTTGTCGATCTCAATCAATGCCCTTCACCCAACTCTTCGCGGTTGCCTGTGTCCTGTTCCCAGTGGCTGAGTCTCTCACAAAGGGGAAATACTGTGGGCTGCAACAAGTGGCGTTCCGTACGCCCGCCTTGTATGCCTGCATCACTTTCGACTACGACGACTCTACGAGCAGTGCTACCCTTGGTTACAACTCCCGAAACTTCCACTCGCTCACTATAGGGTATGATGATGTGAGCGTGAAGGAGGACGGCGTGATTTCTCTGAAGCGTCAAGGCTTCACTGAAAACGACCATCCATTCCCCAATGTCGAGCTTCACGTCCGTCTAGTGGTCGATGCTGAGAAGAAAGATACCATCAATGTGGTCGACGCGGAAGAGAAGATTCTGTACACGCTCACTACGGAGCAATGTCAACGATCTCTTTCTCTGGACGCTGACTGCCGGGCTGAGCCGGCAAACTCTTCGCGTGCCCTACAAGCGACGGACGATGGCAGCCCCGTTCCCTCAGGGGAATATTATGGAAATTTTTCTACTCATGAAGTCCACTTGTCTGCTTATTATGAGGATCACAGGTTTGGCGAGTACAAGTTCGTCGGGAGAGGACCGACTACCTTCGAGTACAACTCTGGTTACACTCAGCTGGAGCTCGAACAAACTTTCCCGGGAGACTTCGGCGGCGGCTACGTTCTTGACATGGCGTACTACTGGGCGAATTACTCGAAAATGCTCTTCAACTTCAACGTGGATTTTGTGTACTACCCATTCGCTGGGATGTTCAACTCGTATTTTGATAAGGTGGCACAAACTTCAGAATTCAAGCGACTAACTCGCGCTTGAAAAAAGGAGTTGTTTTGTGCTGGAAGCTCCGGTACGGAGGCCCTTCGCTGACTGCAGTCGTGCGCAAAAGCCGTTTCGCAATGTTATCGTTACAGCTTCTTTTGTAATAATCAGTCTCACCGCTCACCGAAAAGGTTTTTGAACTCCGTGATGTGGAGTTACGAGTATTGAGCACTTGAGCTTGGCTATCTACGCATCGTCTTGAAAGTACATTCTGGAGACCTTCGGCATGATGCTGACAGCATCCCCGTCTCGCCTCGTCTTGAGTCAAGACTAGACTAGACAACACGAAAGTTTCGAGTCTTGACGAGACTCTTGACTCGAAACTCTCGTTTTGTCTAGTCGTCCCAATGTTGTAAACACCGGGAATAACACGACCATCAGAAGAAGTGGTGAGGGAGAGGGTCTCACTGTCTATACATAGTTAATGGAATGCATGCGCCACAGTTGTCAATGCTCACTGCATTGCACAGCATAACGCTCTCACACCGTGACAGCGTTGTATCGAAGCTGTGGACTCTATACTATGGAGTCTATAGCATTGTATCATCCGGGAGAAGTTTCCTCCGTTCGTTAATACTTGGGAAGCCAGTCTACGCGGCGCGACCGACAGTAGTGAATCCTGATAATGATGAAGTGTTAGTGAATCCGATTTTGACAATAAAATCTGAGAAAACCATCACCAAAATCATTTTGTTACAATACCGCTCATTAAAATAAGTGGAAGCCTGTAAACGGTGAACGCCAAGCGCGCCCACCATGGTCACCTGTTTCTCTAAGAAACAGAGAATTTCTCAAGACCCAATTCATATCAGCTCCACACGTTTCTAATCATTTACCCGACTGCTTGGCGTAGGCGTCGAGCTTCACGGTTACTGACTAGAAGGTCGCGCGTTCAAACGTTATGATAAATCATCATTGATAGTATTACTAATATTGTCTTTTTAACTGCAACTTGAACTCAATTTTTGCACTGCAATTTCCACTCCAAATTTGTTATCATCGGCGTACAGTCACTCAGGTCTACTTCTCATTCATCGTCATTTGCGATCGCTTTGAACCTTGTTGATTGACTCAGTGCGAGACAGTCTCGCACTCCCACGAACAATATCTGTCCTGGATCCTCTCGAACGAGGGAAAAGGAAACTTGTTATATGATAACATATAACACTCAGTATTCGAATAAGGCTCCCAGGTAGGCACCTAATAGTACGACATAAATGTACTGTACGAGTGCTGGTACTGCGGCTCTAATAGTGGAAGGCGACTTACAGGGTGACATCGCGCTGCTCGAGGTTACCTCGCTGTGGCACCTCTAACCTTTAGCTTCCGTAGCTGAAGGCAGGAGGTGCCACAGCTTTAGGGGCCCGCAAGCTGACACACGATTGTGTATTGCACAAAACTGAGACGATGCTACCAATAGTTGCAACATTGTCGAAACTGAGAAACCTATCGATAAGGCTATTTTTGGTAGTACCAAATTACCAAATTGGTACTCACATCTATCGACTGGATCTGGCCGACCCCAGCCGCTGGGGACCAACGAACTCCTCTTAGGCAGTGCATTTGAGGGATGAAAGTGAATGTAAGAGGTTTGGACTGTAACTTTGTATCAACCCCTCACCTTGTTTGCCGATGCGACGACGGCGATGCCGTTGTCGTCCTCAGTGAGGACGAACTTCTTATCAACCTTTCAAGGGTTGGTACAGGCCGAGGTTGGTCGACTCAGTCGAAACACCCAGTCGACTCGACTGGGTGTTGCGGATGGCGAGGATATTATCGGAACCTCCGTACGCGAGCATTTGAAAGTTAGGGTTGCTAACGTTTCCCCGACAGGTCACGAACCGTGACTCACGATACGCATGTGCCTTTGCAGCTATGCAAAATGAATATTACGGTGCAAGAGTGGACTTGTCTTGTGGGTATACGGTTCGGGTGACGGGAATCTACCGGTCTTAGCCTTGTTCGGACTTGTTGTTGCGCGACCTCTGGATAACGGATGATACAGCGATGTTATGAGTGCCTAACGTCGGAGATACTGTGATGAGAGAGAAGGTTACAATACCACTCGAGGTTCGCTGATCGCTCATGCTATTTCTCAAGTCCGCCTCAGATGGGCTCCGTATTAGTACGTGACGCTACTCTCCTATCCTACTCCACCAAGGATTGCAATAACGATATGATTGACGCGAGGTTTTCTTCTAAAGAAGTTTTGTGTTGGCAAGTTTTCAGACGTATTCAGAAGCGACAAGCGAATATGAGACGAATCGATATCCTTCTCGAACCAGAAGTTGCCAGTTTCTGGTATTTCAAATTGGAACAGCCATCTTTGGCAAAAGGAGTTTCTGGTGATATCTCTTGTGAAACGGTTGATCGACTTAGACTTGTTCGCTGTTTGGGTTCTGATTTTCTGATTTCTGATTGAGGTATGATTCATCACAAAACTCTGTCATCACAAAACCCCCAACGAAATCACGAACTGTCCTGACAATGTGTGAGGGAGAGGTGGTCAGACCGCGAGCCGAGTGGGTGGCCATGCTTGTTGAGTAATGCTTGACGGATGGCAATGATACTGACCGCTGATTGGGCTAGACACCCGCTCTGACGATTTGAGCTGGCAGCTTCTGTGGTCCACACTGTCGACTCCACAGACTGTACTACAGTCACTGTAGAGGTGAACAGTTAATAACGCGCATCGCAGCCTTTGGCCGCGCTTCACCCTCCTAGCGATCTTGCACAGTGTTCGTGTGCGATGCACACGAACTAGATACGAGAATAAATGCCACCAGCAGATCAAACTGGCGCTCAAGAGTCGCTTCCGGAGTCGTTCGAGTTATGACTCGGTCGACCGGGAGTGTGGGGTGAGGACTAACAGGTCGAAAACCGGCTTGAGCATAGGCTCAACACTTACGGGCTTCCGAGCGATAGTCTCATTACCTCCTTTGAGAGGCCCAACGCCTCGAAATGCCCCCCTCGTAAGGCAATGTCTCCCGATCAACTAAAAGAAAAATTTCTCCGACGCGAGCTCGGACGGATGACTCAGTACTGGTCAGGTCAGCCCTATGCCGCCCTAGGCAACCGTTTAGTGCCCATGTGTGCGTGTCGAACTCTCTCGCGGCCCCATCCGCTCCCTCGAATCGTCGCCCGACATCTTTACGTATTTTGATTCGTACGTACGCATGCAGGACATCATGTCCTGGAGAAAATTATGGAGCTCCCATGTCCTGGACATGGGAGCTCCATAATTTTCGTTGATCCGATCAACTTGATCGGAACATCCACATTCATCTTTCTGTGGACTTCACGTTCGGAGGCTGGCTGGTTCCCGAAGTCCGAGAATGGACGAAATGTTACATCAGGAGGATTCAACCCTCGGGGGATTGGCCTGCTTGTTTCTCGCATCCTTACGCTCGCATTCGTGAGTATGCGTGCTAGGTCATGATCGAGATTGACTCTCTCCCGTACTCGAGCAATCAGAAAAAGGGCCGTACGTCGAGACTGATATGTAGTCTCGGGAGATCTCAGTGTATCGAGCTACAGAATGAACAGCTACAGTGCAAGTTTTCCGCCTCCACGACGTAATTTACGCTCACCGCGCTTAGTAGGACCTCTTTTTACGTCACGTAAAAGGAGGTCCTACTAAGCGGGGTGAACGTCACACCCGGGACACCCAACTGTCCCTCAGACGAACCTACGATACCCGTAATAATAACTATCATGCATTAGAACGGAGCGACTCAATGACTCCACCTACTCAGCTATTGGACCATCGTTACACTGCCTTCAACGATACGGCGTATCACCACTGCCCGGCTTACACCCCGTGTACTCGGCGGTCTCTCACGGGCGTGCATGTGCATGCGTTCTTCCCGCTATGAGCAGTCAAGCTGAACATATCATGTTCAACATAGCTCTTTCTCCTGAACCTCGAGTTCCTTCAGTGACGGACCTTCACAATGTAAACTTTACATCCGTCTTGAGTTCTTGTTCGAACGATCAGCACTGTATCGAAAATAACTCCTCGGCTGTGCTGAGGAGGAGCTTCCAGCAATATTGAGGTCCAACTCGTTATTTTCTGCTTATTAAAGTTTTGTCGATGCTCTTCACCCAGCTCTTCGTGGTCGCCTGCGCCCTGTTCTCAGTGACTAGTGGTTCCATCACGCAGGGAAAATACTGTGGGCTGCAACCGGTGGTTTTGAAGACACCCGGTTATGCTTGCATTATTTTCGACTATGACTCCCCGAGCAGGGCCGCTCTTGCTTACAAGTCCTTCAGTTACCACTCGCTCAGTATAAGGTATGATGATGTGAGCTTGAAGGAGGACGGCGAGATTTCTCTGAAGCGTCAAGGCTTCACTGAAAAGGACCATCCATTCCCCAATGTCGAGCTTCGCGTCCATCTAGTGGTCGATGCTGTGAACGGTACCATCAATATGGTCGATGGGGACGACAAGGTTCTCTACAATCTCAGTGCCGAGGAATGCCAACGATCTCTTTCTCTGAACGCTAACTGTACGAAGTTCGCTCTTGATCGCTCCCCTGTAGGCAACGGCCTTATCCTCCAAATAGGCTTCTGAATGGTGTAGAGTAGAGTGGGTTGAATAGGTTTATCGTACAGTACCCGCCATCTCAAGATTGTATTTGCTTTGGTGGACCTCACGCATTCAATTCTCCGAGTTATGAGCTGAGATTTGGATATAGATTTGAGATTAGGTTCGGGAAGTCCTTGTCCCAGGTCGCAAGTGATATATATGTACTAAAATTTTCGCCCGCCCGTTTTTTCGTGAAACGGTCACCCGCCTAAGCCATCGGTCATAGTTAGATACCTCTATATCCAAAATTTCAGCTCATAACTCGGAAAATTGAATGCGTGAGGTCCGTCGAAGCAAATACAATCTTTAGATGGCGGGTACTGTACGATAAACAGGAGAGGCGTACGGAATGCAATAGCTATGGGACAGAAGCTTTGTAGCTGTGAAGAAGTGTGTGATGGCACTGTGCCATTGGCACAGTGCACACTGACGTTGTAATATACGTCTTATCTTGTAAGTGTTTCGGTAAAAGTGGAGTGCAAAGTCTAGGCTAGTGAAGTATGTTCCATATAAGCCATTTGGCCAAGTGGTTAATTTGTATACTTGCCAACCGAAAGACTCCGGGTCCAATCCCCAGGTCTGACTGATGCGCGACACTGTCTCCGGCTACAGCTTATAAACACTAATGTTCCACAATACTAGTGCACCCGTGATAACTACCGAGCACAACACTAACATCTTTGTAACATCATCAACATCATGTGACCTTATCCAGCCAACACTCCCACTACACCCAACTATCATTCACCTAGTTCAATTTATCTGCTGATTGATTCGCATCATTTATGCGGCATCAAGGGTCAACGGCCGCGTTGCTCGCCTCTTGCTGACCTTCCTTTGAAGGGACACCACTCGTGACGGCGGAGTGCCCAGGACCAGTTCCCACTGCCAGTCACGGTAGCAAAGAAGAAAGTCGTCGAGGCCAAGACGATCGCCTGGCACCTCCGCCAAGTCCTCGAATGCAGCCAGGGTATCTTCATCAATGGTGGGCTCCAACTTCTCATATTCCACCCCCATTTCGAGGCGCCAGCAGCTCTCAGCGGTTCTGTTCAAGAACACCGCCGGCAGATCGACACGTACTTGCCGATCGGGGGCAATCACCGACAGCTGGGCATTCGGCGGTCTGATGGCGAGTTGGATTTCTCTCTGAAGTATCTCAGGTTCATGCTTGCCTCCCACAAGTCCAACGTACAGCCCTTTGGTCGGACCAGCAAGACCCCGTTTCTTCCCCTTGCTTGCTTTCTCGGGGGAACTTTTAGGCTTGTCAGCGGCAGCCTTGTTATCAGTCTCCTCGGAACTCTCCGGCACGACCACCAGCGGGACAGGGCCTTGAAACTCTCTTATATTCAACTCGTCGTCTCGACCAGAGTAAAAGTAAACCGCCCATCCGTCAGTCTCGCCGCGGCACAAATGAAGAAGGTTCGTAGGAGATTTTGGTATGTTGTATTCTGAAAACGCTCGTAAAACGGCCTTTTTATCAGCGTATCTTAGCTCGAAGCATGCACCATACGAAAACTCGGCCTTCTCCCTGCGATCAGTCTTGCGTAAAGATACCAAATCTCTAACCGGAACAAAGAACCCTCTACTGGCGAAGCGCCCAAGACTGAGGTTGAATTCAGGTCGCTGGGATTCTTCCTCGGACCAAATACGGAGGTCCAGGTAAGGCAAGTTAGCGACCTTGGGAAGGTCTTTATTGACGTAGTGGCCGTTCGGCGGTTCGATCCAGGTGAAGTGACGGTCTCGGTATCTTAGGTTGGACCTCACACCCGACGCAGCAGGTAGGAGTAAGCCTAGATAATAGATGGAGTACATCACGCTAGTTAAGGAAAACATATTTTGCTCGAGAGGGGAGACAGATCTTGCTTTCTCGGCAACTCTTGCATTTCCTCAACGCCGGTGAAGACTCGCGGTTCGAATCCCGGTAGCGACATTTTTTGCAATTCTTCGCTCCGCTGTTGAACTATCGCGCACGCCCTGCTCATCCAAACGCATGTTCGCAATTCGGCATTGGAAATATCTTTCGGCTCACCCACGGTCCGCTTGCTCTGGTCGTCTCAAACGGCGATGAGCTTCGGCTTGAATATCTTCTAAGCAATGATGTCATGAGTTTCGTAAAGGGTATCTTTTTATCACCATGAGCTTTCTCGGAAGAGCTTGCCGAGTCGCCTCTCCCTACAGAGGTATCTTCGCCATCACTCGACCGGCTCGTGGTGGAATGGGTTCAGGCTTCGGTAGTACCACACCAATCGCAACTTTCATGATGGCATCCTCCTAGGTACCAGCTACGCTCACGACCCGAAGTGGATCGAAGACTGGATGTCCAGGAAGCGCGTAGGGGTCGACCGAATGGGTAGGTCGCCGGCGGCCCTCTGCTGCTCACCCTGTGTTGATGGTCCCCCTCAGATTGGTTCTTCCGAGCCTTCAATCGCCTCCGTCTCTACGAGCTCTTCTTCAAGTCTACTCCACGGTAAGATCTTCGTGCTCCCGACCTCTCGTGTATCTTTCTTCCCTCTACCTCTCGAGAATCTTCCATGCTCCAACCTCTCGTGTATCTTTCTTCCCTCTACCTCTCGTGTATCTTTCTTCCTTCTACCTCTCGAGTATCTTCCATGCTCCAACCTCTTGTGTATCTTCCATGCTCCAACCTCTTGTGTATCTTCCATGCTCCAACCTCTCGAGTATCTTTCTCCTCCCCAGGTTCTACGCGTTCATGGTCATCGGCGGCCTTCTCGGCTCCTACTACTGGAGCCGCTTCTGGGAGCACTACTGGATCAGAGTCAACAAGGGGGTGGGCGGCGACGAACGACTCCGCCGCAGCCTCGCTAATCCGTTCTCTTCAGCGCCTTTACAAGGACGTCCCATATGTCTACCCGCCGCAGGAAGAGTAATGGCTAGTGGAGAGAAAAAGTGGGGGAAATTTGGTATTACTTTTGCTATTATAGCTGACACAGGTACAGCCCTCAGTTCGTCACTGATCGCATTGATGCCCAGCGGAGCAATTTTGATAGTATTACTATTGATGATGATAATACACGGTTTTGGACCGGACACGGGAGGGCTTGCGTTAGTTATTCACCTTCACGCTCGCCTCAGCTCGCCTCTCCTGATTGGACAGGTTGGTGAAGTAAGGGTCGTTCAATAATCCAATTTTGGATCTCCGAGGAATCGCTTCATTTTACGTGTAAAAACAAATTCTAGAGTCGGTCGTGAGTTCCCGAATTGCGTTATCGAGCGGGGGATAAGACACCAGCGGGTGATGATCGCCGTTTCGGATGAGAATCGTTTTATTCGCCGAAGACCATGATCAACCTCGGGTGTGCGGGATGATTGGCAGGTTGGGTTCAATCCCCAGAACGTATCGCAGGCGAGGGGAACTGAGAACGGACCGCCTTGGGGACTGATCGCTCCTTGTTGTTTTATCTGGGCACTTGAGCGCATGAGGGTTGGGAGTTCGGAGAGGAGCGGTATGGCTATGGGCCGAATTATTCCCTGCTGATAGTAACATGGGCCTTTTTTCATACCACAATTCGCCCAACTCCTGGCACTGCTGCTGCTGCTGTTGGGTATCAGCGGCGAACTATGGAGATTCAGGACTAGGTAGTTCGGCAGGAAGAAATTCTTCGACGGCTTTAACGGCAGAAGCTGTCGTCATCAGTGTTGCTGTTGTCGCGTCATGCTCTCGACTTAGCGACAATAAGGAGCTGAGCTCACCCGGAGATGGTGACTTCCGTACGGAGGGTCCGTAGGGGCCGAGAGTGTCCAGCATGAATAAAACTCTGAGTTTGCTTCGATCGCTTCCGGTGTCATCAATATCGCCACAAGTTATGTCATAATTGTTATGACTCTTAACGGCTGAGCGCTTTTGGTTTCGGGATTCTCAGACTGCGGTTTTGCGGTAGCGGACCGAACGAAGGCTCATCGCGGATGCTCCGCGGACCAGAAGTGAAAGAACCTCTTTACTCAGTGTTTGGCGGCTCAACTCACAACGAGCGCTGTGTAAGACGTTGAGACTAATAGTGTATATTAAGATCTATAAAATCAGGTATACGCTGATTTATGGTATTATTAATACCGTATTAATCCCAACGGCGAGGATGAGTCATTTTGAATGGCCTTATGGGAGGAATAGGGACGAAATGGAAGTTAACGGAGCGGAGACTAACGAGCCGCTGAAGGGCGGCTACAAAAGGAATCCTGTTGGCGACAAATGGCCAGAGAATGGCCGTGCCGCGTCCAAGATTGAGAAGAAGAAGATGGTATTAATGTCACATATATGTATTATACCACGTACGTGGCCGTACGTACATAATACATACGTATTGTGTCACATATCTGTTACTAGGGCACTGATACAGGTGGTATCAATATTATTGATTCAATAAACAATAGGGCATCATGTAAGTTACAGGCGTTGAGATCTCGAGCGGCCCAAGTGTCCTCACTAGCACGTCGTGTCCCACGGCCCTTGAAGTCTATGAAGGACCTCAAAGGGGAAAATCTACGCAATACTCACGACTCAATCACCTCCGTCATTTGGGAAGGAAGACCCTGTCCTGGGTGCAGTAAGTACGTCGCTGAGCTCTAGCTGTGAGTCCTCTGCTGTTGCTTTCAGTTTGTCATTGTCGTGAGAGTTTATGATATTATTTCGATGTATTATGTTTTACTATTATATTAATATCTGTATTTACTATCACTAATATTATGTAGTTCTACCTAATATACTATTACTTATATATAAAATGAGGTACTTATACTATGTAGTTGCGGAGCGAGCGAAGCGAGCGGAGCATATACTGTCACTTCTGCGCTTTTTTGTGCGTTCGTTCGTTCTTTCGTTCAAATTATTTCTCAACGACTATGTCGATTGAAATCGCGAGACATATACCATTCGAAAGCCCGCGGTTTGTGTATTCTATTTAAAATACGAAATCGCTCGCGTCCCCGTTCTGCCAACCAAAACCGTCGTGGACCGTTTTCGATGAACCATAAAAAATACGGAAAAACGCCCGGGCTGGGGTTCGAACCCGAGACTTCGTGCCGAGCTCCGCTTTTTCGTTACGAAGGCCTAGTAATAGCAACTCAATTGGCAAATTACTATCGATGGACTGGGTTCAAAGGGCGAGCAGGGCGACGCTAGAGGCTTTCAATAAGACTTGACCTCGCCAGTTCGGTCATCGTTACTCACTAGCCGACAGCTAGTAGCAGCTTCTGCGCACCGTAGAAGGCAAGCATGTCTATAATACTTACTACTGATTGGTGGCATGTGCTGCTTGCGGGCGTTCGTCTGTCTGTTTGGCTGGCTAAGGCCATAAATAAACGGTCGTCACTTGCGATCCGTATAATCTACCATCTCAGACGTGAATAATTCCGTTACCACTCAAAGAAAACTACTACTTTTCAGCGCTGTTCACTCTCTTGCAATCTTACTCCAACTTTTATTTCCTCAACGACTTCTTTTTGAAGGTCGCCGGTGATAAACGTTCGTCACTTGCGATCCGTATAATCTACCATGCCAGACGTGAATTATTCCGTTTCCACACGAAAAAAAGCTAGTAGCAGCTACGAGCATCTGGTTATCGTGAGACCTCAGGTGTGAAAGAGGTAAGGAGCTGCTCCATGAAAGACCCTGGAGATCTTGGTGGGAGTACTCTAGCAGCTTCGCTCCGCCCTACACCTATAGAGTAATTCCCTAAATCCAAGGGAGAAGTACAGGATTCAAAGAAGCGTTTTCAGGGATCTGCATTACCTGGGCAACAGTTCCGGGATCGGGTTGCCCTGTCGGGTTTCGCGAGGGGTTTCGGGTTTCTCGTTCCTGCCTTCACCCGCAATTCAGGTTTTCTTCTGTTGCTTTTGCCTGTCTGTCGCTCGCTCTTCCTTGGATTTTCGTACCTCTCCCTAGAATTTTGTACCTCTCCCTTCGGATTTTGTACCTCTCCCTTCGGATTTTGTACCTCTCCCTTCGGATTTTGTACCTCTCCCTTCGGATTTTCTACCTCTCCCTTCGGATTTTGTACCTCTCCCTTCGGATTTTGTACCTCTCCCTTCGGATTTTGTACCTCTCCCTTCGGATTTTGTACCTCTCCCCGCCCTACAAACACCTTCAGATAAAGCTTTTCCTGCCTAGAGTGAATAGCATGTCACCAAGTTTTGCTCCGCACTCTTACGGGAGGTACCATGCGTCAGAGCCTCGTCACAAGGGACCTATCAGACGGTAACAACACCACACAGCTGTTGCTGCTACTAGGCAACGTGTTGGAGAAGAAGAAGATATAAATCTTATTGTTATCACTACAACGAATCCCAGGTGAATTTTTTCAGTTTCACGGTTTCGTCGTAAAACGGTTGCTGACCCATCCCAAGCAATGTATATGGGTATCAGGTACTCACCAAAAAAATTCCCGCCCCTAACTTGCTCTTCTGTAAAAGTTATCCCTCCCGTTTCCGGTCTCTAGATGTCTGGTACTGCAATAATTACTCGCGCGAGCTCCGCACCTTCGTCCCGAAGACCTAGTAGTCTTAGACCGTTGAAAGATACTTTCTTCTTACTCTTCACTTGCATAGCTAAACTGTCACGCTATAACAGATGCTACCATGAGAAGCTTCCTCACCACCCATCCATTGAGGTGCTCCGTGGTCTGTGAGTATAGTCGACGTGGGCCACTCTGATGGTGTTCTTCGTCATTGCGCGGTGGCACGCATAGACAACATTAGTAGACAACAGCGTGATCCATAGCGTGATCGATATTATCGCATACAGTGTACGTATGCACATAGTTATATCCGTCTTCGTGGCCTCTTGTTGTGTCCACAGTGCGGAACGGCAAGCGAACTACATAACATTCCGAGCACGCTAGTCCGGCGGGGATTGCCTGCCTGGCAGTTCTCGGCAGTTCAAGCCGAAACGAGCACCGCGCTCGTCCCAGCGTGTTAACGTCAGGTGCTCCGCTCCCTCGTGGGTTGCCAGACATTGACAGAACCCCACAATTCAGAACTCGAGCCAAGATGGCTACGGACTGACTTATACCAATCTCATCGAAACTGATCGCACAACAAGCAACCAGTGTTACCATAGCTACAAGGGTGCACACTGAGATTGGGAGATAGACAACAAGAAGACATTCCTCTAACAGTGGTGCTGTATATTAACAGAAGGAGGGACTCTCTTCTACCGTCCTCGTCCCAGTGGTGCTGTATATTAACAGAAGGAGGGACTCTCTTCCACCGTCCTCGTCCCAGTGGTGCTGTATATTAACAGAAGGAGGGACTCTCTTCTACCGTCCTCGTTTCAGCGTGCCACGACAATAGCCGAGGCTTCTCCTCGACTGCCCATCGGCCTCATCTGTGTGGGGGAGAGTGTGGGGAAAAACGTCCGGGAAAATTCGACGCGTATCTTCGCTATTGCGACACGGTTCTCAGCCCGCTGGACACCCGGGGAGTCGCGATCAACGACTGGCCTTGGTGAAACCCAACATTGTCGTCTGCGATAGGAGCATTCTCCATACAGCGACGGAATGGACCAAAGATCAAGAATCCCCCTGAAGTACCTGAGTATGATCACAACGTATGATTAACAGAGGGATACCGTAAAATACGGACTTCATAGTAAATATTGTTATACCAGTCTAGTCGGTCCCATTATGCGCTCTTCCGGCATTTCTCCTGCATAGCTATGAACGTGACTACTTCAGTGCAGGATAGATTAAGAGCAGGTTTCGTCACTCTTTGAAGACCTGTGTTCATCAGCAGTCTTTGGGGCACTTACCCGAACGAACTCCATATTACAACAAACTCACGAATAAGGATTGGTCGCGTCACTGGGATATCCTGTGTGTCCTCGATCCTCCACTATTACTCAATAAATCGGTAATGAGTTTGCAAATAAAGAAAATGTCAACTGGCTCCATCACGAATCATTATTTCATCGCATCATAACATGATCGACTGACTGGAATACTGTTGCTTCTCCGTTGTTGCTCATAGTCAACTCAAGGCGAGAAGGAGTGTAAAGTTTCTCATTTCTAAGCTCACTCTCTCGAGGGGAATCAGCTTCGCACGCATACACAAGACGATCGGCGCATAATCGGGGCTTCAGATTCTGAAGAGTAGCCTCGAGTAGGGTGCCGAGTAGTAGCTCATGTTAAGAAGATACCCGCCGGGAGCCTCAGCGAGCTCTAGTTGAGTGTAACCAGAGTTGTACACGAAGGTGCTCGGCGGTTTTGCAGAAACGATGTACTGGCGAAATCTGTGAGCCTCATAGTGAGCAGACAAGTGCACTTCGTAAGGAGGCGATGCACGATATCCGCCTGAGGGAAGCTTGCTCCCATCGGCATCGCGGAGGGCACGCGAAGATTTTGCCGGCTCAGTCTGGCAGTCAGCGTCCAGAGAAAGAGATCGCTGACATTGCCCCGTAGTGAGCGTGTACAGAATCTTCTCTTCCGCGTCGACCACATTGATGGTATCTTTCTTTTCAGCATCGACCACTAGACGGACGTGAAGCTCGACGTTGGGGATCGGATGGTCGTTTTCAGTGAAGCCTTGACGCTTCAGGGAAATCTCACCGTCTTCCTTCACGCTCACATCATCATACCCTATAGTGAGCGAGTGGAAGTTTCGGGAGTTGTAACCAAGGGTAGCACTGCTCGAGGAGTCGTGGTAGTCGAAAGTGATGCAGGCATACAAGGCGGGCGTACGGAACGCCACTTGTTGCAGCCCACAGTATTTTCCCTTTGTGAGAGACTCAGCCACTGGGAAGAGGACACAAGCAACCGCGAAGAGTTGGGTGAAGAGCATTGATTGAGATCGACGAAACTTTACTGAGCAGAGAATCAGCGAGTGGGTCCCCTCGCAACAGCCATTGCTGTGGGCTCGACATAGACCTCGAGGGTAGTGTACACCGAACGATAGTTCAAAAGCCAAGTAGTGTCAAGTACCCAAGCATCGTGGTAGGCATTTGGCGTAGCGTTAGGGTGGCAGTTAATGAAATTTGGCGTCGCTCCGCCTGTATGTCGCGTGCTCGCGATGTCTGCGTGCTTACGCGTATGTGGCATTGTCTGCAGAGCGCTATGCGCTTGCGTGCCGCCCGTGGTACAGGCTAAGAAGGGTTGGATTCAGCGGTACTTCTTCAAGTTTCCGTCGTTTTTAGAGCATCTTTTCAGACACCCTGGCGTGGTCATTTGGATCGCGTGAAGTAGTTACTTCCGTTATTGATACTGAGTCACCGGATCATTCTAGTAGATCTCCTTTCGAGGTAACGATAGTTTCATCTTGAAGTCACTTGGGTGTCCCGAGTGTGACACGAGCTCCGCTATGTAGAACTTACTATTACATCTGAGAGAAAGCGAGCTCAGGCACCAAAGTCAGCAAGACCATCCAGAGCTGTCAGTCAGTGCGGCCTGGCTCCTGTTGAACTGCCGTTCGCGAAGGCCAGGTTTTCGGGCGCGCACGCACGAATTTCGCTGGCCTATCATTCGCTGCATCGTGCAGCCTGTATGGAACGGTTGCAGCCCATCGGCTGAAATGGATAGAAGAAGAAGCTTTAATTCCCATTATACTCAATCCTATGTCCATCCCTGGTGTTGTTGAGTCAACCAGTGCGGGTCTTACTACTAACACCAGGGAGAGGTTTGCTCGTGACGTGCTGATCCAGCCGCGTACTGACGTATGCGACTCGCGTAACGCGAGGGCAGAGGCGTGGGGAACTTCCTTTCCGGCAGAACTGTCGGGGGAGTCGTAGGAGCACTAACGATAGTAGGACTAGTCCGCGATTGACAAACACGATAGGCTGGAGAGAGGCAATTATGAAGAGGGGCAACTACGAGAATAGCTAACTCGTGAAGATCGATCAACCTCCTATTTGCACGCATAAACATTGGCGCGCCGAACCTGAACGGCTCTACTAGCAACTCTAACAAGAACAAGCGACTCCACCCCTTCGATGTAGCATCTTGGTCGTTCTCGAGAGCCTAGCCAGGTACCACATCGCGGAGAACTACAGTACGAGGTAGGTAGATGTGAAATCTTCCATGTCCAAAGGCTGTGACGCTCCTATGCAGCAGGGTTGGCATAAAGGCCGCGCTATTTTTCCATCCGGAAATTTCCGGAAGGAAATTTGCAAGAAAAATAAATTGTGGAAAAATACGGGAAAATAGCGCGTTTTCATGCCTTTCCTTTCCGCTGCAATTCACCACTGTTTATTAGGGTTGAACGACGAAATTTTCTGCTGCTACGCAAAGTACACGTTACTACTGTGCTCGCCCTTCACCTCTGTTCTCTCTGTAGCAAGGGACCTATTAAATGACGCGTCACAAGTACGCATGCGCAAGTGAGAGTCACACAAAGTGTGTCAAGTGTGAGTCACACTGATCAGACGTCACACTGTGTGAGGCCTGATCATACTCCTTATCAAATCTTCTCCTGAGATTCTCCTTTATCTCAATTGCATCGATACTCTTATCAGCGGCATACTAGTAAATTTCCAAATTTTCGGCACCTGGTATCTTACAGCGGCTTCTATCATTTGCGTAGCCGCTTATTGACTCCATCTCTTTTCCCTACTGATGGCCGCCTGAGCCGGGTATTCAATACCCGGTATTGAGGTTCGAGTTGAATTGAATCGAAGCTTCTGATTTAAAAGTGCTGTTGCCAATATCGAGAGAGTGCCGATGTATAATACGAAGCCTGCGCTCGTTCTCGGGCGCTTCCTGAACAACATCGCTGGCGAAACCTGCCGGGATACGCATAAAGAAGCTTCGGATTAAGTCGAAAGAATTTCTCAGAAAACGCACTATTTTTCCGCTATTTTTCCTATTTTTCAACGGAAAATTACCGGAAAGAAAAATAATCTATTTTTCCACGTTTATGCCAATACTGCTATGCAGGGACAGCATCCTAGTCAGACGAGGGGAAGACCGGGGGCCTATTTCATAGGACGTTTTTTCTTAGGATCCTAAGAGGTTAGGACGCGATTTTGGGCTTAAGCTCTTTCACAAGGCCCATTTCCTTACGTTAGGGTAGGACGTTAGGACACTAGGACTTTTCAAGTTAGGAAACCCTCGATAAGGACATTAGGATGGGTGGTTAGGTCGAAGCTATTTCACAAGGTACATTTCCTAACGTTAGGACGCGCTTTTAAGGACGCGTTACTAAAGTACCTCCCGAGGTACTTTATAGAGCATCCTAACGTGAAAAGTGATATTCGAGTCGTGAATCGCTCCGCTGATAGTTCCCGGGTTCGAATCCTGCTGCTCTCCATTCTACATCTTTTTTTGACTTCGCGAATTTTCGTGATGCTTCAATGATCTTTCAACCAATAAAACTTTGATTTTGCAGCTTAGTTCCGCAAACATGCCATCGGGAAGTTCGGAAGATTCTCCGATGTTGAAGTTGAGCCTCAACTTCAACATCGGAGAACTTATCAAAACCTCAACTGTTGAGGTCTTGACACACCTCTGTGACGTACTTTGATGGCACCGGGTGAAAGCGCCGCGACAAGCTCATTGAGGATAAGATGGATATAGTGAACATCTAAATTGTTGACAACAATTTGTTGTGATTTTCGAAGAGGTCAAAGATGGTCTAAGTTAGACCATCTTTGACCTCTTCGACCGTCTACCGTTAGACCGTCTAACGGTAGTGGGTCAAGCTGACATCCGTGTGGGCGTGGGATCAATCCCTGCGATGTTCATTTTCTCCGAAAATTGTGCTCAAAATGTCTTTCAAGGATGTCCTTATCCTCGGGTGAGGACGTCTGTAAGTTTAGGATCCTAAGGTTACGTAAGGACAACCTCATGAAATGGCTTGTCCTTACTTAAGGATTCCTAAGGTTAGGATCCTAAACTTAAGGACGTCCTTACTCAGGAAATCCTATGAAATAGGCCCCGGGCTGCCCGTTTGTGATCGGAGGGCTGTTACGCTCCGTCTATGTTTATGCGTGCAGATTAGTCTGGGCAATAGCTCTTTCATAAGATCCATCTCACAAGCTCCCTGTGGCCTTGTGTCCCACGTATGAGTATGTGTAGGTCAACATGTTGCGCGTAGCGTAAAATAGCGGTGCGCCCGGGAGTTGATCTTTGTGCGTGCAAATGTGTACACAACCGTTTCGTCGACCGCCTCGGGTGTCGCGTTTCTTATGGCCAAGGAACTCGGCATATATTCGTGTCTCACTTAGATTTGTGCCTCTCTGACATGACTCTTTTTCGAACCCACCCTCTACCACCCGGGAGGAGACCGGATACCGCCACTTCATGGCGCGTCGAGCGTCACTCGGACAGCCGTGAAAGAGCTACCATCGTGAGCGATTCGATGGAAATGCTCTACGTGGCGTACACGCTCACGCTGCTCTAGGATGAGTGCACGGTCCTCGGCCTCGTGTTACGCAGTTATGACGGTTCAGGTATTTCCATCGTCACTCCTGCGTTCCACCTCTCCCAAACTCCCGGGAAGTAAAGCGGTATTTAAGAACAATACAACAAGGATCTGCCTGCTCCTGTCGGCCAGTTTTCAGCTGCGACAGATCGATTGTTCACCTTTTCCTCAGAAAAGGACCTCCATCGCGCATGTCATCCTTTATTCTGATGTTTCCAACGGTTGGAGACTCAAACCCGAACTCCAACGGTTGTAGTCGAGCAGGCCATTCGTCCCGCCCAACGGCAGCCATTAGGAGCCGTTCAACGGCTCCTACGAGACGCCGAGAAAATTTCTCATCTGACGATTTTACCATCCCAACGTCTCTCAACCTGTCCTTCCTCCCTTATCGTCTGAGTTGCCATACAGTGCTTAGAATGTCGAACGAGAATCCAATCACTAGATCAGTGTGGTACGCCAACGGCATCCCACGGTAAACTGCGAAAAATTCTCGCATTTGAAGTACTCGAGCCAGATTCGAGGAGAGTGAGAGATGAGGCGTCGTCGTAGGTGCGGCAGGGTTGCCTCTGAGAGAATCTCACGCCGCTTTTCTAGCAAAGCGTCGCACAAGCGACCGATTCAACGTCTCAGAGAGCCTCACGAAGAAGATCAGTCTGCGCTCAGTCAGTCATCAAGAGCGGGGTTCTCTGGCCGAGTGGCAAGTCGACTGGACAACTCAAGACGCGGGTGATGATGATACTGCTGAGGTTCTCTAGAATGTGTCTTCGAAGACACTGATCATGACTTAACCTCACATTGTGAGGTCATCGACGATTCCACCTTATGCTTAGTAACATGATTAGCAAGAAGGTGAACCGAGTATCACAAAATAAGCTGTGAGCACAGCATGGTGTAACCAGTCATGCGTACGCATGCGGTTCACAAAGGAAGCTCTTTACTGGAGCTTCCAGCGCAAAACTAGCGCGTCGTTCAGGAACGAAATAGTTCATCCAGAAACGTGGTACCGGTCGGGTTGTCGACATATGAGACAAACAGCTTGTCCAACTCTGCGTCGTAGAAAAAAGTCACGTCGAATTTGAACAGCGGTCTTGATTGAGTTAGGTAGAAGCTAGTCGCGTCCAGAGTAAAGCCAAGGGGAAGCTTGTTGAGTTCCAGCCGAGTAGCACCAGACTTGTACTCGAAGGGAGTCGACGATTTCCCAGAAACCACATACTGGCCGAGCCTGCGAACTTCGTAGTCGGCGGAGAAGCGCACGTCGTGAGTAGGACGGAAAGAGTGGTCATATTCCCCTGAAGGAACGGGGCTGCTGTTGTCGACCCCTTGAAGGGCTCGCGAAGAGTTTACCGGCTTCGTCTGGCAGTTAGCTCTCAGAGAAGCGGCCTGTTGGCATTGCTCGGTAGTGAGAGTGTACAGAATCTCTCCGTCCGCGTCGACCATATTGATGGTATCGTCGTTCTCAGCATCGACCACTAGACGGAAGCCTAGCTCGACGTTGGGGAACTGATGGTCGTTTTCAGTGAAGCCTTGGCGCTTTAGTGAAATCTCACCGTCTCTCTTGACGCTCACTTCATCATACCCTATAGTGAGCGAGTGGTCATCGAGGGAGTTGTAACCAAGGGTAGCACTGCTCGTGGAGTCGTAGTCGAAGATAATGCAAGCATAGAAGGCGGGTTTAAAAAACCCCACCTGTTGCAGCCCACAGTATTTTTTCTCGGGTGTGAGAGACTCAACCTTCACTGAGAACAGGACGCAGGCAATCGCGAAGAGTTGGGTGAAGAACATCGATTGGGATCGACAAAACTTTACTGAGCAGAGAATCAACGAGTGGGACCTCAGCGTTGCCGGAAGCTCCTCTTCAGCACAGCCGAGGAGTTATTCGAGAATATATTGTCATGCTGCATGACACTGTATCACTGTATCGGGTTCGAGTGTTTGACTCGTGCACTCGAACCCGATACAGTGCTGTGGGGTCGAGGAAGAACTCGCAAGTAAAGGAAGTCGAGGTTCATAAAAAAGAGCTATGCTCAGCTTAACTGCTCATAGCGGGAAGAACGCATGCGCTTGCACGCCCCCTGTAAGGTACACGGGATGCAAGTCTGGAACTGGTGAATCACCAGAGGGGGTATGCCCTCTCGTTGAGGGCAGTTGTCACGATAGTCCAATAGCTGAGTTAAGGGATAGCTCCTTACTTGTCCACCACGGCCATTATTGCTGGTATCATAGGTTCACCTAGGGGACACCTGACTGTCCCGAGTGTGACCCTGGCCGCGCTATGTACAATCTCCCATGATGGGAGATGTTTTCAGCATTCGCGTTCTTCTCGTGTTCATTGGGGATTGAAGTGCAAAAAAGTGCTGCGGACAACGAAATCGAACATCCCATTTGCGAAGTTGAATTTTCCAGTGCCGCGAAATTGAAGGTTCCAAGGACCGCTCACGAATATTGAACGTTCGAATGTGAAATTGAAGTTCCTTATTGCGAAGTTGAAAGCTCCATCATGTCGAAATTGAACTTATGAAGGGCTTACGTGCGGATTGGAAAGTCCCACCTGGAAATTGAATGTTCCACGTGCGGAATAGATATTCCCGTTTCAGATTCGTACATCCAACTTCGCTCGCCTCGGCGAATTTGATGATTCCACTGTCGAAGTAGATGTTAAAAAGGTGTAGGAGTAGCCAACCTAAGACCCAAGGTTTGACCATAGGGCCTAAACCGACCAAAGCCAAGCATAACCAGAAGTATATCATGAGGGTTCCCGAGCTTACTGAGAGCCTTCTCATTGAACTGGTCGCAGACGTCGGGCTCGTTGTAACCAGTACCGAGTCCAGGAAGTTGAATCTGGATGATGCACCATATCACGAGTCACGGAGTTCACCGAGGCTCGTGATGAGACCTCGGTGAACCTCGTTGCCCAAAGTGGCAGCAGCGTCGGCACTGACGAATCGTCAGCGGAAGGGTCGCAATTCCCTCAACCAGGTGGAATAATCCATCAATTCCACCCCGGGCGCACGCCGATTTAGCGCACAATCCATTGTGCTCAGGCCAATTTCCTTAACGAGTGTGGGATGGATCCAGCGAGATCACGCCGCTACGCTGCGCCCCATGCGATATTGCTCACAATTTCGGGTTATATTCACCTTTAAACTGGTTCCTCGGGATAATCCCTGGAGTTCCGCCTGTGTGATAAGCTCTTCCCTATGAGAACTTCCAGCGTCTCGGTCAGTGGGCCACTGACAGTGAGCCTCACTGAGTGAGGCTCACTGAGTGAGCACTGACCGCTGTTTATTCATGAGTGGGGCATTCAGGAATAGACTACGATCATTGATTCTCCGGCCACCGGAGTCGCGCATCCAGAATGCCACATACCACACATTCAGCAACAACCGTGCTATAGCGTACAGAATGGCTTTGGCTGCCGCTATGGCTACAGTAGCATATCTCTACTGTCCATGGCACAGCCTCTACTGTGCCACCTACTTTACTGTGGGACTCCCACAGTGGGAGTGTCTCTACTCGAGACACTAAAGGGGACTAATTAAGGTAATTAGGGCACTGGGGTAACACTACTACTAAAGTACTGCTACTCTCATCTCATTCCTCTTGGGACGCAAGGGGATGCGTACGAGAATGTTTTCTTCGCTAAGAACTTAGACGGTGCTACCACATAGTGTGCGAGTCTGGGTCCTTTCGAATGATGTTCGGTTGGCTCAATCTTGAGCCGACTCTTTAGCTTTACAGTTCATTCGCCTCGAAATTCGAGCTCCTTCATCACTGCTAAAAGAACAATCACGATGATGATGGTGATGCCATCACCGTGATGGATTATCATCCGTCTTCACGAATAAGCTGCTGGAAACAGCAATGACAAGTTGTCATTGACAACTAGCTTCTTACGGTGCCTTGAGCAGTTCATCTTGGTATGGTTGCACCTTAGGTTGCCCCAAGCCTTCCTCAATGACCATTCGCTTCCTTTTCGCCTCGCTCTCGATCACTTTGCATCCTCAGGAAGTCATCGGCGGCAGCATTCTCTTCAGAAGGACACTCCAATACGACCCCGTTTTGTGTGACAACGATCTGGGCCCTGGTGGCAAGCGGTTTGACCAGAAGCTTTGTCTGATAAAGAGCGTCGAGAACAGTAGAGAGGTGAGAAGCTCGGTAATGCCGATCAGTCGGAGCTGGTGTTTGTCAGATGTTGTTTACAAAGGGCCTCACCCAGCGTCATGTCAGTGGCGAAGTCGTGCAGATCGAGACAACCAAGCCCGGACACGGAGGAAAAAACTCCAAAGATTTCACTTTGATACCTCAGAATGTTACCACCTATCGAAACTTCAAGTTCAAAGAGGGCTACATGTATGGTGACGCGAGATTAAAGTTCATGACTCTGACAGGAGGTCGACAGAGCCCTCATCGTCTGACGCTCACCCCACTCAACCCTATTCACCCTAAAGATGCTCGCGTGGTTGAAGGCCGCAGTTTTATCTCCTTGAACGGAGGTGTTAGACTGATAAAGGAATTCGACGGAACAGGAGATCTCAATTGGCGAATTTGCTATGAGGAAAAGGACAATGAGTACTGCAAACCGTCTGTGGTCGAAAAGAACGAGTTCATCATCAAGAGCGCGGGCGAAAATTTCAAAGGAACGTTTTATGACCTCGACCCAGGTCATGACGAGCACATCATAATGTTGGCCAATTACCTCGATAAGACCGTCCTGTTGGTGAGACAGCAGTAGTGGAAGATGCAACTCGGCGCACAGAGAACATGCATCTTGATGATGATGATGATGATGATGTGTTAATCGATGCTGTTATGTGAAGCCCACAAATGTTGCGTCGAGGAGTCTCGTGAAAATTGAAGCCTGTGCCCAATATCTCTGACGGTCCCTCTCCTTTTGTGCTTTGATAAGCCTGGCTCGTCAAGCGGCCTGACCCAGGCCACACATCTCCCTCTCCAAGTTCTCCTCGAGCCCACTCCTACTCTCGCTGGCGCGAGTTGGCGAAGATGCACAGAGCATCATTCGCTGGGAGTAATATACTCAGTCCAACAAGTCTATGGTTTGTCAAACGTTAAGAACTTTGAGACTCGAAGCCTTTGAGTCAGAGGAGCTCAGTCTCTTGTCACGATGGGCTTCGCACAGGAAAAATATCCACTGCCAGTGGTAGGCCTACGGCAGTCAACGATCTTCGTGGAAACTGTTGCAAGGAGTGCCTCTCTTGACAAGCTATACTCAGAGAGTCACACGAAGCATCGAAACTGAGATTCCATTCTGGGAATGCTCTCTCTATGAACGGCTAGTGCCGCGCCATCCCGTTTTGTTGACTAGAGGGTTCTTCAGACCGGTGTTGGTCACTTGAAGGCGTTCTCATGGCCTAGGAATGGGTGTTTTGCGATGAGGGTCGGGCCAGGCAGGCTCACTATCATCGAAGATTCGACGTGACTGAGTGGAGGAGCTCCATTGAGGTCGTTTGCTCTTGCTGCAAAGCTGGAGAACCTACGATTCGTAGACTACGTCGTAGTTCAAGTCACGAACTTCGTAGTCCCTACGAAACGTGTCAACTTCTGGTTAAGAAACACTTTCATGTCATTGTGACAATAATATTGTCGTGTTAGCCTTTCTCTATTGGTAGCGAGAATACGTTTCCCAGTGGGACATTCCCAGTGTTTGCCATGCTACACCATGCCTTACACCATGCCATGCTGCAGTGGCCTGTTAGTAGTAACACTCGCACTGGTTGACTCAACAACACCAGGGATGGACATACGAGTGAGTATAATCGGAATTAAAGCTTCTTCTTCTATCCATTTCAGCCGATGGGCTGCAACCGTTGCAGCGCGAACATGGCCCCTGGCACTCCTCGCAAGCCCGTTTTTTGACCACAAAATTGGAGACAGCTTCGCGTGCCGCAGCCACACCGCGTCACGCGATACCCACTTCGGAGTATTCTGTATTGCTCGTTGACTTTGTTTCGTTCATATTCTTACATGACCACATGACGCTGCCGTAGCGCTGTGAAATTTTGAGAGGCGAACTGTCTGTCTTCATCGACATGACAATCGGCGGTGTTATTATCGCCTCTTGACTTGAGTTGCATCTATGGAAAATCGCACCAGTATCGCATCGATAATCATAGATTCGTCTCAAACGACTCTTGGCCTCTTTCTCGCAGTCAAAGTTTGTGTTGTCGTGTCGACTGTCGCTCGCCACGCAATGTATTGTGATATTGTCTGCTGCTAGGCTTGAGTGATCTACCATTCAACCGTGGATGATTCATTGAGATTGGATAATCGATTTAGATTCACCTCTCCTATATCTGAGTATTGTGTTCCCTGGTTAACAGTTTGATTACCAAACGGTAGGTGTAATCTCATTTGCTCCTTCTCCCCAGTGTATCGTGTAATGGTCCTCTTCCAACTCCCCCATCATTTCGAGGCCCTCCGTTGTATGGCCATCGAGAGGCTATGGTATGGTGAGCAGGGTAGGGAGCCGATGCATCACCTCATGGGGGATATCATGGGGTACTGCAGGAAGGCAGAGCTGACCTTGGATTGCCCTACTGAAGAGATACTCGTTGATAAGCGAAATCCTGTTGCGGATTTTTCCTTCATCGATGACGGCATCCCATACCAACTTTGTCGCTCCGGCCAGAGTATCAAGTTGTACAGCGTCTCCACTACAGCCAACTGTGCACCCTCTTCCACTGGGGTATCGACTCTCTGTACCGATGCCACCGAGTACGAAGCCTTCAAGTGCTACTACGATGAGGATACCCGGAAGCTGTATGTGTTGTATAATAATGGTGGTGTGTTATTACAACACGACATGGCTAGTGGGAAGACGGAGGAGCGTATCAGCATCCCTCATCTGGCTGCGTGTGGTGGAGAGACCGCGGGTATTGTTGTTGCCAGCGGATGCCTCTACGCTGGAAAGGGGTACTTTGACAAGCATCGAGTTTGTGATAAGATAGAATTTTTATGCGCGTTAGTTGGGAGCACGGAAGTGAGACCAGTCCATACCGTGCATAGACAGGGTCAGAGCTACGGTCCTTCTTTCGGCTGTTTCGCACTGGTGCCTGGCCATCCTCAAGCTGTCGATGCTCTCTACCAGTCCGGCGGGACATGGAAGTCAATTCGGATGGAGGTGACCAGATTGGCTAACCCGATGCTGTTCAGCACAGAGGCTGATGAACTGGTGAAGGCACAGGGGATAGGAGGGTGTCTCCTGGGGAGGATACCAGGGCTGGGATCATTGCTGGTGTTCTCGGAGGATGGCCGCTACGTCCTACGCCATCATAGGGGATAGAGTAAGGTGGCGATTATTGCCAAGGTCGGGGAAACGACCTTCCCGGAAATATTTGACCACTGGACCGTCTCTTACTTCGCTGGGAGCATGGGTGAACTCCGCATCCTGAAACGCTATCACCCCTACCTTATGTAAGATGCGATGATCGGTATCCCCTATTTCGTACCTCTACTGCCCCAAGCTACTCAGGCAGCATCGTCGCCGTTAATATCTTATCATCGAATTTTTCTGAAGACTATCTCTCAATGACGCCATTACTGTGTCGTGTTACACAACTTTTGTATTCTAGTCGGCGAGTTGGGCACTGCTAGAATACAGCGACTCATATACGGCACGGCGAGTCAGTCGAGAAGATCATCTTCTGAGGAAGCGAATTGTTAGTGTAAAGTTAGTATGAGCTTAGATCCACTGTCTTATGTACACAATGCACAAATGTGCTGATGATGGGACTGCGACTGTCCGACTATGTCGGACCGACAGCCTGTCGCTTTTGGTTATCTCACTTTTCGAGGGTCTCGAACCGTTATGTCCAACATTACTCACTGTTACGTTCTCCTCCTTCGACTCGGTATGAGCGCTGATTCAGCGCCGCTGAACGAAAACTCGCTCACGTTGAACTGTTCGGCTTTCGTTGCAATTGATACTTCGTATGTCTCTTTCACTAGAGCAAAACGCAACAACGCGTATCCTATTATACGCCTGTTCCGACTTCGAAAATCACAGTAACAGGTGGAGTTGACGATGCCCGCCACGACTTATGCGTGAGCGAGAGTTGTGAGGTCGATAATCGCTCTATGTGCCATCCTGAAGACGGCTGTAGCTTGACTCAAGGGAAATGCCGATCACGGTAAAATAGTACATCGAAGAAGTTTCCTGCAATTAATCTTCCCGGGCAAAGAGCACAGTGACCATCGTCATCATCCGAGTTGTCGCCTCACAACCGCGGCAAGTTGTGATGAAACCCAATGATATACGGGTTTGGGTTGTACGGAGGATAGAAGTTTACCATATTCTTGTTTACATCATAACGGAAGACCCCTGCCACTAGGAAGAGCTCCTCCGATTTCTCGATAAAAGCATTGT
>JABANP010000432.1:0-45583 GCA_013115135.1 Perkinsus olseni
GATGTTTGTGACCAAGGGTTGCATCAAAACCATACAGTGGTGCCTGAGATGTACCGCCTGGGGATCGAACCCACGACTTTGCGCTACCTGACTAGCGGAATCAGCACTGGCGTACCGAAGGAGATACTCTGATAACCGAACGCTCTCTTGCCGGTGACTAAAAGATGAGAGGTCGCGGGTTCGATTCCCGCTAGTGGTATTATCACCCGAGGACTCCTCCATAAGGTATCTGCGATACTGTTAGACGTTGAGCGAGAAGGCTATCGGGGATCGACTTGAAACCGCCCTCCCACACGAAGTCCGGCAGTAGTGATCGAAATATAACCTGCATGAGGTGATCCTTGGCTAGCCATAGTGCAACGGTACTCACAGGTCTGTTCATGGCAAGGTAACTGTCCCAGTTTATTCGACGATCCTTGTTCAGTCTTAGAGGATCGTATTCTACCGGAGTCGACTCGTGGATGGTACGCTCACCACCAAGAGACAAGAGAAAGTCGGACCTGACGAATTCCACTACTCCGCCCTATTTATCAACAATTATCACATTTCCGTCCAACCCCAGGCACTAGCAAGATCAGCGGGTGTCCGTTCATGCCCATCCTTAGCCTGCAAGAGGCATCGAACCCGATCCTCTCCACCCAAGCGATTGGCTGCATCAATGAGCTTCACAACAACCTGAGCGAGATATGATTAGAATGCATAGACCTCCAGGTGACGGGCACCCTCTGGTTCCCTGCTGCAGCTGCCAAATGAATAGTTGTGGAGCCATTACGATCCCTCCTCTCCGCGTCCAAGTCCTCAGCATTCATTATCAAATCACAGGCATCCTCCTGCCACCTCCACAGCCCTTGCCGAACCTCCTCAGAGCTGACCGGGCCCGCTGGTTCGCCGTCCTTGCAGAAGGTGTATCTTCGAGGGATGATGAGCGACCCCCTCCCTTGGACCCCTTACCTACCCGTAGAGACTGTCAGCTTCCATCGAAGGTACCTTCATCGTCCCACTCATTATTCTAAACGCGACGAATGTGTATTGTTATCACAACCCTACTCTGCCGGTACGCGTTAGCCTTGTGTCTAGGTGTAGCTAACAGAGCCGCCATGAGGGGAGTTCTGTTATCGATTGAGCTGTGATGGGAGGAGACGTAGAGAGCGTTGACATCACGACCTTGTACGGCCTCTGGAAGATGAATGGAATGATGACTATCAATGGTAGTGCTGCCATGTTACTTCTATTGGGAACTATGGAGTTAGGGAGCCCTTGAGTGGGTCGAGAGAGATCTCGTAGAGCATTTAATGAAGTAGTACGACGAACATGGTGATGTATCTAACGATGATGCCAATAAGGTTGTCGACAAGCTGTGAGCGTTTATTCGTACTAAAGTGGCCCATCGTGGGGACCATGCTGGCACAAGCCATTGACGACATTTGCGTCGAAGGAAACTCATTAAAGGGTGATGACTAATCTACAGGCAATCGGTGACTGAGGAGAGAGGGGGGTGGTTCTGTGGGTTGTAACGAGGCTATCTGATACGAGGCCAGTCTTGCCCGCCGGAAGCGACATGAGCTCCTCACGGGTCCGTGACTTCTTTTACTCTAATGTTATGATGCGCGATTTATGGGCGTGCGCTATATTTCGTGGCGCAGCTGCACAGGATCCGATCCTATCCGGCCAATCCTATCCCTCTATGGCGGCCTAGGCATGATGCCATTGGAAGTGGTCCTGGCAGTGATTGCTGTTTGGCTGGTGGCTCCTACGCTAAGCCACCGTAGACGTGCAGCGAGTAGACGTGTTGATAATGAAGGAATGGCGATGATCGAGATGGATGGTGACTAATACACGAAGCAGTCTTCACATAATGCATGTAGTAACAGGAATGATAGTGATACGCAGGGAGTTATGGGTCTGTTGCTCGCTCCAGGTACTATAGGGCATGCTGCTTGTTATACTGTGTACAAGATGACGTTATACCACTATGATCTTTGCTCGAGCTGCTTTGAGTTCTTGTCCCATTCCCTCCTCTCGCAGGCCCCTCCTCATTAAAATGCGTATCTTCATCATCAGCAGTACCATCGTGCTCAGTATACTCGCTCTGGCCGGTGGGATGGATTCCGACATGAAAGCGGACATTGATGATCAAGGCCGAGTACAACCACAAACATTCGACTTCGCGGAAGGAGTATGATGGTGATTATCAGGGATGGTCCACTCCTTGATTGGAAGCAGCAGCAGCAGCAGCTCAGCATGCTTATGCTCACTGCCATGTACTGTACACGCCTGATGATGTTGTGTTGTAATACCCAATAGTTGAGGTTAGTTTTTCTTGTTATCATCGTTGATGGCCGCCACCACCGCGACTACCATCCAGGAGTTCATAGGCAATGTAGTGACAAGGTTGGTACTGCTCGAGGCGAGTTGGATCATCTGCTGTAGTATTGTTATTGTAGTGTCGACGGTATCGATTCAATAACCATTGCCGATCGTGAGGGTGTCGAGATACTGTCTGGTAATACTATCGCTCACTTGGTGCAGCAGCAGTGACTCATCATTCATCGTGGTCAGCTCCATCAACTAAGCCGTCGAACGACGAACAGTCGGATGAGCAAATACTAACGACCATATTCTCACTTACCAGCGATCAGGTGGGGCAGTATGAGGAGTGTGCATATCCGCTGTTACCCCTAGCATCTTCACGAAGCATGTGGTCGTCATCATCATCATCATTTCAGTGTATGAAGCTGCCAGAGTTCGGCGCATGCTCCTTCGTACTTGCGGGCTATGGTGACGGCAAACAGTTGCTGCAGGCTACAGACAATCCTTTGGTTATCACCATCATGGCGGATGCTCAGAAGATCGATCGGCGTAATGATACTCATCATCGTTTTAGGTATGCTATTGCTTCGCCCCTCAGGTAATCTCCTCTCAGTACTGGATGATGTGAAGGTTCTCTCTAAAGGAGCTGAGAATGTTATTTGATCAGCAGCAGCAACCACAGCACAATTGAATACCATTTCTAGCCCCTCCGCCCTTGCGTCAGATAGTTATAACCGCACGGTCTTTTATTCCAGCTACTCTTCATGGATACTTCCCTACCATGCTTCCTATCAGACTACTGGCATAAGTGATGAAAGGGGACTTTAGACCCGCGTTCCATGGTGGACTGAGCGTGGCGCTTCATGCTATTGCAAACATTGATAGGAGTTCTGTTAGTGTTCAAGGGACCTGTTCTCAGTGTTCTATTATGGAACACTATTGGTTACTCTACTTTTACTGTATTCTAAATCCCAAGTTCTCATCGACAAAGTCGAGCTCTCTCGGGCAGTTGTTATGAGCGGATTAATTTGCGCCACTATGTGAGACACCAGCTATCAGGGCTAAATCGAGTACGAGTTGGCCGATCACATGGTTGCCCCTGTTACTCTTTGCTGGTGATGAATTCGGGTTTCGAAAGCTATCTATTGGCTCATAGGATGATGGATGTAATATGCCAATCGTCATTGCGCATAGTATTACTATTACTGTTATTGTCTCCGTCAGGTACATACCGTGCAAGTACGTAATATTAGACCATTATTATTGGGTCCATCATTAAAAGGAGCAGCATGAGCGGCAGAAGCACAAATGGACGACCGATGGCAGCAGAGGGCAGCCCATTACTGCTATCACTACTCAAGATGTATCAGCTGACAAGACTGATGCTGCCCAAGACGATGATCTAGACGGAGGTAGGATCAATAACACAGCCATCTGGGATGGGTAGTAATGTTATCGTTTTCAGGTCATAACGATAATACTACAACTATCATACTACGCGGTCATCTATTTGATTCACAATTGGTAAACTCAGTATTGGATATTGTTGAAGAGCATAAGAGTGTAGCACATGATGTGCTACCCTCAGTAGGCTACGTTTGGGGTACATCTGCCGACCGGCCTGCTACAAGCTGGACTCGGCCGCAGGGGTATCCTTGCTTCTCAATCTGACCTATGCACCACCGAGATGCATGAGATACGGGGACTGGTTCCTCCATATTATTGTCTTGTGTCATGAGTGGCTTTTAGATCACACTAGAGTTGAGTGACAGTCAATTAGTAGACTCGGCGTTGTTACGTTATATCTCGCAACGCACTCGTCATGCATTATGCAGTTAGTATATACATGAAAACTTAGTTGACTCGATGAGTGATGATGAGACAGAGTCAAGATGCTGTACGATGCATTTTGTGCGGACTCATCCAATACAGAATGCACCATCATCCTGTAGGCCCTATCATTTGTAGGGGCTGCCATAAGTTCTGGTGAATGCTTACGGATCGACATTTTTCTGTCAATGCATTAAATACCTGATATTAGCTGCTTGAGTATATCACCCACAGCTAGCTCAGATCCCAAATCGGTCTGAGTAGTCGGAGTCTCGGATTCGAAGGCTGTGGTCCCCTCTTCTAATGACAGAAGTGTATGCTGGACCAGGTAACATCTTGTTACCAGCGTGAGACCGAGGCCGACTACATTCAGGAATGTTTTCCGAGTTAGAGCTTCAGACGCGAAGTTGGAAAAGATCTTAAAGTCACAGTGACTGGCTCACCACTGATCATCCACCAGTCGAAAATGCGAATCTTATCTACGCAATTCAGTTCAGCTACATTTTTTGAATTAACGGAGGTATTCCGCATCCCACATGGATTCAGTTTTTTCTGACCAATGGCCGCGGAGGACGCAGAAGGTATGCGGATGATCCATCCGGGACGAAAAGACCTTCTCGTCATTTCTCGCTGGTAGTGAATGTCTTTTCATTCTCAGTTGAGAGGTTCGTGGCCTTCATGAGGCGGCGACGTCCAGAGATTCTGCTTGCGGATCCGAGCCTTCCACCTCGAGCGGTGAGTCTGATGATTCTCAAAGAGTGGGATGAGTTGCGAGGGTAAGTGGGTAGAGTCTTGTGGATTATCCACTGCTCTCACGGAGTCGCGAATTCGGCAATCTATCTTAGTGTAATTTTCAGTGAAGAAACCCAATGGTCCTCATGATGTACTATCACTGAATATTGTACATCGTTATCAAGTATTGTGCATCCTTACCAGATACATATCGGGCGAATGTGAGACTGATGCTCAAGACGGTAGTGTAGACGGAGGTACAATCAATAACATAGCATTAAAGTAAAACCGTCTGACCCTCATGCATCAGCATCGTCATGCTACACATGTGCTACTATCATCAGGAATCATACTAATGACGCCACTGCTGCCACTACTGATGATGAATAGTGATAGAATCATCATGGTCATTGGTCGAGATGGTTAGCATCTACCACTATGAGACTTTTTGAACAGTTTTTATACACGTCATCATTGTCATCATCATCATCATCATACTCGACAGACATGACCAATGTAAAGGGTTGTTGTGGTAATGATCGGATTTATGATGACAAGTTTTGTTGTTGCTCGCAACTATCATCATCGTCCATAACGATGATAGTAGTCATTCTTGTTATCATAATCATCAATGGTTGTGTTATTAGTGTGGTCTACATCAATAACATTGCCGTCTACGTCGAGTGTTGTCGTCGTTCGCATCATCATCAGCAGTGCTGATTCAGCACCATGGCGTCATCGTCATCATCCATCGAACAGCTGTCAGAGGGGCAGCAGTGCAATCCTGTTGTTAACAGTGAGAAGGATAGTGATGCCATAATAACAAGAGACGGTAATCCCAGTAGTACCACTTCTAGTCCTTGCACTGATGTTGGTTATGATGATGACAGGTATAGTTATCAACGTACCATCAAGTAAATCATCAGCAATGGAATCACAAGAGGCTATGGATAATTACAAGAACAATCCGAAACGACCTGGTAATACTAAGGATAGTGCTACCGACAGCTAGAGCAGAATATTCGTGAGCATGAAGTAGCGTTATGTTCGTGTTCCTCTTTGACTCATTCTCTATGATGACTATTGTCGTTGTTGTTCTGTATTTCAGTATTCGATAGGCAGAGGTCGATGCAGGGCAGCTCAGCCGGGGCCGGTAGCGACTTCTTCGGTAAATATCAGAAACATCGTACGATAGAGTTGGAGAGACTACGGAAGATGGATGAGGATTGGGATAAGATGCAGAAGGTAATAATAACAACAGCGGATGCTGCTGCTCTCTGGGGGATGACTTCCTCGCACGCCGTGGCCGTGAGCAGCAGCATGGTCGTTGTTATTGTTGTCATTGCTATGATGTTGTTGTTGTCGGGTGATTTATGTGTTCTTCACAGGATCTGGAGTATCATCCAAAGAGAAAAGAGCGTACTGAGAAGGAAATCGAGAAAGCGGAGAAGAGGCGGGATAAGAGAATGGAACAGACGCAGAATATAGAGAAAATTGCAGTCGGCAGAGGCGGAACAGGGCTGATCGAAACTCAGCCAAAGAGTAAGACTCGTGGTTTCGTGTTCCGTCAATCTCAAGTCATTGGAGTGCCACGCGTCTCGTTATCAACTCTCTGTGCGACGAAAGGCCATCGCTGACTGGATGGTGCTAACGACCTCGTTGATACTAGAGACCAGCTGTGTGCCCTGCAATAGTGGATCACACTACAATGCACTGATGGCTAACAGCACCTTGCCTACTGTCCATGAATGCTCCGGGAGTATTACTCCCGTATCATGCGTCCCATCACGGGCCTTCAGAGAGGTAACTTTGGACTCCTCTCCGGCGGTAAACCCAGCGTGACGTTTATGAACGCGTGAGTACCTGCTGTTAGTGGTCTATTATTGGACACTATTGGTTGCTATCCTATTAATGTATCCTGTATCTCACATTCTCATCGAGCAAGTCGAGCTCTCTGGGAGTTATTTTGGGTAGAGTTTCCTGCCCCACTATGTCTTACAACTCTTATCGGGACGTTCAACACCGTGAAAAGCTTATATACTGCGGATAATTCACTGGGACCCACGATACAATATGCTCTTACTCTGGGGTTGACGATCGCAATACTCGTTTGATAATCAACTGCCAAGACAAGCTCGGTCACGCTTCCGGCCCAACTTCATGGAAAGAAGCGGAACTCTCGGGCGGATAACAATCTGTGTGAGATGATATGGTACCATGGCTGATTATTGTGTTAAGCTCTGCTTCAAAGAGCTTCAGAAATCCGAATTCAGAGCACAGTCGCCGTCCGATGGTTGGGCCTGTTTAAGCAAACTGAATGATTGTGACGGAGTAGAATCAACTGACTAGTAGACTTTTCGAATTCTGGAGATGATCCTCGTGGTGGTGCACCGTGGCGATCCTTGTGTGGTGCTAGCTTCTCGTAGCTTCCTGCTAGGTCACCTAGCCTAGGTGGGAAGCAAGCTTCTCCGTTTAAGTAGATCCCCTGAGGAAGCTTTTTCTAGAGCCGGCCGATATCATTGTATACCGATCGGGGACTCCTAGGAGCGGGGTTTTCGTCGCTTTGCCCTAACTGAACCCTCCTTCAGGCACATAAAGCCAGGGTACACAAGAAGTCGATGCATGACTGCCTTTCGTGATATACGCTAATCTTCATCTGCCACTGCCTCCTATATATCACTATTACTACCACACTATCAGCCTTCGAGCATCGCCCATCACCTAACGACCTCGCCACGAGCTGTTCTGTTCCCGGGCTGATTAGATGCTCGGGTAGAGACTTGATACTCCTTGAGCACGTATACATTAATTTCACTGGTGATGCGCTGCCCTGGACTAAGTCCAGTGGACTTAACTCGTCGCCATTCAGGCCTCCAGAAAAGGCTAACTCGAATAAGCCTTGCCTATGAAAAAAGGTAATGATCGAGCTGCTATGTTGATCTACTGTAGCTGCAAGCATACCACACGTTCCTACCGGGAACGACGTGACCCGAAAAATATCTGTCTACACGTGGACAAATAAAAACCCTGCTATACAGCCTCTTACAACAGACACAAAAGACAATTGGACTAGTAAAACGGCCATTGCTCGGCCCGAGCAAAATACGTGTGCTGACAGTTGCACGCAGGCGCATCGGGTGCCAAGAGACAGACTCATATCGCACCGACGTGCGGGAGGCACCACCATAAGGCCGCACATCATAGGATGCACAAGCGATGTTCACGAGCGACCATCCACAAAAGAGTGATGATCTCTGACTAGCGCCAACAACATCAAGTTTCAATCCTATCTACTAGCTCCACTCTGGAGACAATATTCAAAGGGCGCTAGGATGTCATTGATCCACACACAACTAGAGACATCGGGCACATGTGTGATATGTCCTAACAAAGCGATAGAAAACCGACTCACTAGGAACCAAGACCTAACCGCTTACAGTAGTCGACAGTAGCTTCACTTAGTTTCAAAGCTCCAGCAGCGCCCAGTCTGCCGAAGGAGGGGAATAGTTCGCCATTGTCATTGTAGAAGACAGGATGAGCCGAGTCGAGTAAATATTCTTTCACATATTCTCTTGTGTGCCCCAGACTGAGCAGAAGTGAGGCAGCACCGACGACTTGCGCCGCGGCGTTAGCTGCATCGGATCCGTAACCATACCCTCCACTCAAAATACTTGTGGGCAAAGTGGAGAGGACCTTCTCGCCGGGAGCGCCAATACTAACGTAAGGAGCATAGTTGGTGATATCCGTGAGCTTATCGTCGTTGCTAACGGAGGCCACGCACAGCATATCGACCTCCTCGGCGAAAGCACACGGGTAAATCTTGTTCTTGCTGATGTCCTTGCCCTCCGAACCAGCACTTGTTACGACCATCGCCCCTTCTGCCACAGCCTCCTGCAGTGCTGACTTGAATATCGCAGAGCGGACAGTGGCAGTAGACACAATCAAGACCACTTGCGCTCCCGTTTGATAGAGCGTACTCCACAGCACTTACAATGCGAGCAGTAGAAGTTGAAGTACTAGCTCCACCAAATACCTTCAATGGCATGATCTTTGCTTCCGAGATGCCAGCAATACCAATACTATTGTTGGCCTTGGCGCTTATTATGCCAGCGAGGTGAGTACCATGACCAAAAACATCATCAGGGATTGGGTCATTATCGAAGAAGTCGTAACCAATAGTTTTGCCATTCTCATCAGTGTAGATACTAGTGTGGAGGTCCTCATGACTTTCATCAGTACCAGAGTCAACGATGGCCACAACGACGTTTTGCAGTGGAGTGCCAGAGCTATTCGCCACACTTGCCTGGGACTCCACACTAATGTCAAAACCTATCGTCTGCAGATAATGCTGATAAACAGCGAGCGGATCATCCACGTTGACTACTGCCGTTGGAGGGGGCTTCACAAAGGGCGTTGGAGAGGGCGTCGCAGCCGATAGCTGACGGTTCAGATAGTCGGTACCTTGCTCTCTTTCCCAGGCGTAGTTGGGCTCACACAGAGCTTCAATATCGAGGCTACCGGATGCATCTTTCGAGTACTGGCACATCTCTTCTCGGGTAGCGTTGCAGTTGATGGATGCGGTATCAATGACCTGCACTCCTACAGTGAACATGCTGTCCACCGCTTCCTCTTCCGACAAGCAGTCAACAACAGTCTTCTCAGAAGCGCTTAAGCGTCGCCCACCGCCAAGCTGAGCATCCAACATACGCGCCACCGACCGCACATCGAGGAATGATGAGGGAGACGACTTGCTGGACTTCAAGGACCTCGAGGCGAACGAAGAGGATTTACCTCTGATTGATACGATGGTTTTGCCATCCGCAATATTGGCGGCAGCTTCTGAGATGACAACTAGCACCGAGATGAAGGATAGTATATGTAGCATGAGGACTTCGACCATTCGCTTTCAAGGCGTAGCAGATGTCAAAAGGACTGAAGGAGGCGAGCACGGGGCTGTTGTTATCCGCAGCCTCACAAGAATTCCTGGTGTTTACACGACCCGACATTAGCTGGGAGATGCGTCAACCAAACGTATGTACTTTAGCTCCGTACAGTGTGGCTATTCGAGACGGGGTTCAAGAGTGGTACAAACGGACTCGACGGGAGTTGATCGATTATGAGATTCTCTAGCGTGAGTTTTAGCTTAGCGTAAGTTTTAGCCTAGAACGCATACCCATGCACGCGAGTGCAAAACGCAGAATGAGGCCAGGTAATCTGGGACTGATGATACACAGTATCAGTAGTTTCAGCGATCATAGTGTGATAGTTGATTAGTACTGAACCAGGTGCTACTTAGCGTATGGTCGTCACTACGATGCCACTATAGTACAGGTTTGTAACTCAGTACAGTATGGCTTTTCGAAGCAGGGCTGAAAAGCCAGACTCGTGGGTAGTTGATCGATAATGAGATTGTCTATCGTAAGCTAGCCTAGCATGACTTCTAGGCTAGACGTTCTAGCTTAGAACGCATACTCAGGCACGCGAGTGCAAGGAGCAGGACGAGGTCAGACGGTTATCTGTGACTAATGGTTCGGAGTACCCCCCTACGTCTACGCACTTCCCCCTTGTTGGTAACCGGCAACCATGTCATTGCACATCCTTATACTATCTCCTCATATGCGCTTCCATGGTGACTTGCGCGTTAAACTTTTTTTACTCACTTCTTCTCCTTTCCCGTAATGCCCAGTGAGCGCGATCAAGGGTCGAGGCCCTCGACTCGAGGGTCGGGATGATCCCCACATGCAGTTGCGAGTAGCATGCATGCATGCTAGCAGGATGCATCGCTGCTCAGTCGACAAGCCTCACATCAGCAGTCACTGTACAGCTGACCCCGCAATTGCCATATAATGACGCTCTACGCTGCTGGTAATGCCTTATCGAGCGCTGCTTGTTCTGGGCGTGATTAGGGTGATAGGCTAGGGTCCGTAAAGCCTGGTAATGAGTTAAGAGTAGAGTCGAGTCGATACGCGGTAGTAGTTAAGATAATTGCAGCGGTGCTAGTCTAACAGACCACTTTAACGCGCGATGCCCGGTTATATCGCGGGTCTACGATAGATATCAGGTGCGTGGTTTGAATACCCCTGGGGTATTACCCCAACATCTCTCTTCTCGTGCTGATACTCGGTTCCAGTACCAATCGCCACAGTCGTACGAGGAAATGAATTCTGTGCTCGCACTTTAATACGCAAGCATAGGAGATAACTCGCACGCATGTAGAGAGGGAGAAATCCATGTTGCAGTCTTCTTATTCATATGTAGAGCACAAGGCCAAAAGGAAATTGTGAGATGGATACTGTCACAGTGCACTATAGCTATCGCCCAGACTACTATGCACGCATGAACAGGGATGAGCGTAACAAATCTTCTGTATGCTCCTTCTGTAACAAGGGAGCATACAACCATGCTTCGAGTTGCCGCTTTCAGCGCGCTTATGCCAGATTCCCGTACAGTCTCCCTAGGCAACTATGGTACCGTTTACCGCATTGTGCGGTAGAGTCTACCGTCCCAGTCTGGTTGTGCAGCGTTTAGTCTACCGGGTAGACTAAACGCTGCACAACCATATGCGCTCCGCGCATGGTTGTGTAGCGTTTCTACACAACGTGCGTTCCACAGCGTTCCTACACAACGCTACGCTATGTATAGCGTTTATAGCCTATAAATTATAGGACGCATTCTAGCAGGGTTTCGGAAGCGTGCCTCCTTTTCTATCTCCTTGCCACTTTGGTGGGCCTGCCGAGCGAAACAAGGAGAAAGATCCGAATCGCGCCCCGCGGTTCGCGGGGAGCGAATAGGTCTGGGATGAGTGACAATACTGCTGCAAACCATTCTGCTTCGACCTGGATGTCCTTCCGCAACCGAGATGGCCAGGGCATAAGCATGACTGTGGAAGATCGCGACGATTTGATGAAATCCGGGTCCTTGATCTCAGAAGCCGTTGTGGATGCTTGGATGGCAAAGCTTTGTTCCCAGTACAGGCTTCATTTGCCGTCCAGAGTAGCGGCTGGCTGCTGCAGTACCGGCTTCGATAGGTTGCCGTCGTCGGTCATCGGAGAAGGGTGCCTTATCGTACAACCGCTGTGTGACCAGGCTGGACATTATTTCGCTGGTTTGGCCGTTAGGGACGGCCATATCTACTCTGCTGTCAGCTTGGGAGTAAACCCTCGAAACAGTTCCGGGCCGGAACTTCCGGCACTTCCGGAACGTTCGGGCTGTTCGTGACCTGGTTCAACCAGGCTGGTTGGCCTTGGACCGAAACTTTCGGTCCGAAAGTAGAAAGCCTCCCTGTACAGCAGCAAGTGGTCGGCAGCAATCTCGGCGCCCTTCAATGTGTGGCTTGTCTAACGGAGATCGTCTTTGGTGTCAACCATCCGGAGTTAACAATTTTTGATGAGTCGGCTATGCGCGAGCATGCTGTATCATGTCTGTCCCGTGGTTTCATAACACGATTTCCACGACTAGTCGCGGTTCCTTCCGGGGTGATATTTGCGGAGAGAAGCTGTTTTTATTCGTACATGATAGTTTCTATAGCTTATTAGCTTTTCTACTATTGCGAGGAATATTTGAACACAAAATCTGTGTAGCTTTAAAGCACTAGCTTCCTCGCTGTATACACTTACCTGCCACGACTCAATGAGTCGGACTCATGGCCCATAGTTACTAAACAACTTGATAATAGCACTCAGTGCCATAGTGACACTGCCACTCACTGAGTGTTGAGGATATGGTAGGCTGGAAACAACGGGGAGGGGAAAAATTGAGGAACGCTGCTGCAAATCGAGAAAGGCAGATACAGATGATCGTTTGAGAGTCCCCTTCGCACCCGTTAATCTCATGAGTGTCGTCCCTTTTAGGCCTTGAAGGCGTGTCTGAGAGCCTCGGAGGCTACGGTGGCCGAGAGGAATTGACTTTGATCTATTTTATCAGAGCAGATTGCTCTGAGCAATCCTCGCGAGGGTAACCTATATGTCCGAAAAAACCAAAAGGGACCACCTTCATCGTAGGAAGGGCGCATGAACACTATTCTAGGGGAACTTGTACAGGCTATGCGTCATTTGGAGTGCTGCTCTCCGAGAACATAGCTCAACGATACGATCTGCAGTTCGGTAATCGTGACCTGGTTCAACCAGGCTGGTTGGCCTTGGACCGAAAGTAGAAAGCCTCCCTGTACAGCAGCAAATGGTCGGCAGCAATCTCGGCGCCCTTTACTGCGTGGCTTGTCTAACGGAGATCGTCTTTGGTGTCGACCATCCGGAGTTAACAATTTTTGATGAGTCGGCCATGCGCGAGCATGCTGCATCATGTCTGTCCCGTGGTTTCATAACACGATTTCCACGACTAGTCGCGGCTCCTTCCGGGGTGATATTTGCGGAGAGGAGTTGTTTTTTATTCGTACATGATAGTTTCTATAGCTTATTAGCTTTTCTACTCCTGTGAGGAATATTTGAACACAAAATCTGTGTAGCTTTAAAGCACCAGCTTCCTCGCTGTTTACACTTACCTGCCACGACTCATTGAGTCGGACTCATGGGCCATAGTTACGATACAACTTGATAATAGCACTCAGTGCCATAGTGACACTGCCACTCACTGAGTGTTGAGGATATGGTAGGCTGGAAACAACGGGGAGGGGAAAAATTGAGGAACGCTGCTGCAAATCGAGACAGGCAGATACAGATAATCGTTCGAGAGTCCCCTTCGCACCCGTTAATCTTTTGAGTATCGTCCCTTTTAGGCCTTGAAGGCGTGTCTGAGAGCCTCGGAGGCTACGGTGGCCGCGAGGAATTCGACTTTGATCTATTTTATCAGAGCAGATTGCTCTGAGCAATCCTCGCGAGGTTAACCTATATGTCCGAATAAACCAAAAGGGACCACCTTCATCGTAGGAAGGAAGCATGAACACTATTCTAGAGGAACTTGTACAGGCTATGCGTCATTTGGAGTGCTGCTCTCCGAGAGCATAGCCCAACGATACGATCTGCAGTTCGGTAAAAAACGGAAGGTTCCCTTAAAGAGCTACAGTAGGTACTGAGGCGGCGCTGCTGCCGCAACAGGTGCTGATGATCAGCACTGGGTGGCGTATTATCATATCGTATGGATCAGCAGCTGATCCAAAAGGTGAATTCGAAAAGCTTCTTACGAAGCTGGAACTAGGTCTTTTACCCACGAGCCGTGCGCACGATGACGTTGAGAATTTCAGCTTGAAATAAGACACGCACAATACTGCGGTTTCTTGGCTCACCACGAGTTCGTTAACAATCAAGAGGGTGTTTCGGATTATCTGAGTCAGATACCAATCAGGTGATCGTTAGATTATGCTGAGAATCAGCTCTAAAGGAGCTGAGAATGTTATTTGATCAGCAGCAGCAACCACAGCACAATTGAGTACCATTTCTAGCTCCTCCCCACTTGCGTCAGATAGTTATAACTAGCAAAGGGTAATAGGGGCAACCATCTGATAGGCCAACTCGTACTCCATTTAGCCCTGATAGCTGGCGTCTCACCTAGTGGCGCAAAATCCGCCCATAACAACTGCCCGAGAGAGCTCGACTTCGTCGACGAGAAATTGGGACTTAGAATACAGTAATAGTAGAGTACCCGCTAGTGTTCCATGATAGAACACTGAGAACAGGTCACTTCAACACTAATAGAACTCCTATCAATGTTTGCAATAGCATGAAACGCCACGCTCAGTCCACCATGGAGCGCGGGTCTAAAGTCCCCTTTCATCACTTATGCCAGTAGTCTGACAGGAAGCATGGTAGGGAGTATCCATGAAGAGTAGCTGGAATAAAAGACCGTGCGGTGATGAATTCGGGTTCCGAAAGCTATGTATTAGATCACAGAATGATGGGTGTAGTATGCCAATCGTCATTGCGCATAATATTACTATTACTGTTATTGTCTCCATCAGGTACATACCGAACAAGTACGAAATAATAGGCCATTATTATTGGGTCCATCATTGAAAGGAGCAGCACGAGCGGCAGAAGCACAAGTTGATGGCAGCACAGGGCAGCCCGTTGAATGCTACTGGAGATTATGCAGCTGACAAGACTGATGCTTAAGACGATGATCTAGACGGAGGTAGGATCAATAACGTCGTTATTGACGACATCGTTATTATAACGATAGGGATAGGATATAGCCATTAGGGATATCTCAGGGTAGTGTTATCGTTTTCAGGTCATAACGATAATACTACAACTATCATACTACGCGGTCATCTATTTGATTCACAATTGGTAAACTCAGTATTGGATATTGTTGAAGAGCATAAGAGTGTAGCACATGATGTGCTACCCTCAGTAGGCTACGTTCGGGGTACATCTGGCGACCGGCCTGCTACAAGCTGGACTTAGCCGCAGGGGTATCCTTGCTTCTGAATCTGACCTATGCACCGACCGAGATGCATGGGATACGGGGACTGATTCCTCCATATTATTGTCTCGTGTCATGAGTGGCTTTTAGATGACTCTAGAGTTGAGTGACAGTCAATTAGTAGACTTGGCATTGTTACGTTATATCTCGCAACGCACTCGTCATGCATTATGCAGTTAGTATATACTCTCATGGAAACTTAGTTGACTTGATGAGTGATGATGAGTCAGAGTCAAGATGCTGTACGATGCATCTTGTGCGGACTCATCCAATACTAAATGCACCATCATCCTGTAGGCCCTATCATTTGTAGGGGCTGCCATAAGTTCTGGTGAATGCTTACGGATCGACCTTTTTCTGTGAATGTATTAAATACCTGATATTAGCTGCTTGAGTATATCACCCACAGCTAGCTCAGATCCCAAATCGATTCTGAGTAGTCGGAGTCTCGGATTCGAAGGCTGTGGTCCCCTCTTCTAATGACAGAAGTGTATGCTGGACCAGGTAACATCTTGTTACCAGCGTGAGACCGAGGCCGACTACATTCAGGAATGTGTTCTGAGTCCGACTTCAGACGCGAAGTTAAAAAATATTCAAGTCACAGTGACTTGCTCACCACTGATCATCCACCAGTCGAAAATGCGAATCTTATCTACGCAATTCAGTTCAGAACGCAACCCCACATGGATTCAGTTTTTTCTGACCAATGGCCACGGAGGATGCAGAAGGTATGCGGATGATCCATCCGGGACGAAAAGACTTTCTCGTCATTTCTCGTTGGTAGTGAATGTCTTCTCATTCTCAGTTGAGAGAGTCGTCGCCTTTGTGAGGCGGCGACGTCCAGAGATTCTGGCTGCGGATTCGAGCCTTCCACCTCGAGCGGTGAGTCTGATGCTTCTCAAAGAGTGGGCAGAGTTGCGAGGGTAAGTGGGTAGAGTCTTGTGGATTATCCACTGCTCTCACGGAGTCGCGAATTCGGCAATCTATCTTAGTGTACTTTTCAGTGAAGAACCCAATGGTCCTCATGATGTACTATCACTGAATATTGTGCATCGTTATCATGTATTGTGCATCCTTACCAGATACATATCGGGCGAATGCAAGACTGATGCTCAAGACGGTATTGTAGACGGAGGTACAATCAATAACACAACATTAAAGTAAAACCGTCTGACCCTCATGCATCAGCATCGTCATGCTACACATGTGCTACTATCATCAGGAATCATACTAATGACGCCACTGCTGCCACTACTGATGATGAATAGTGATAGAATCATCATGGTCATCGGTCGAGATGGTTAGCATCCACTACTATGAGACTTTTTAAACAGTTTTTATACACGTCATCATTGTCATCATCATTATACTCGACAGGTTTGTTGTCGTTATGATCGGAGCTATGATCGCGGGTTTTCTTGTCGCTCGCAGCTATCATCATCATCGTCCATAACAATGATAGTAGTCATTCTTGTTATCATAATCATCAATGGTTGTGTTATTAGTGTGGTATACATCAATAACATTGCCGTCTACGACTGTTGTCGTCGTTCGCATCATCATCAGTACCATGGCGTCATCGTCATCATCCATCGAACAGCTGTCAGAGGGGCAGCAGTACAATCCTGTTGTTAACAGTAAGAAGGATAGTGATGCCATAATAACAAGAGACGGTAATCCCAGTAGTACTACTTCTAGTTCTTGCACTGGTTATGATGATGACAGGTATAATTATTAACGTACCGTCGAGTAAATCATCAGCAATGGAAACACGAGAGGCTATGGACAATTACAAGAATAATCCCAAACGACCTGGTAATACTAAGGATAGTGCTACCGACAGCTAGAGCAGAATATTCGTGAGCATGAAGTAGCGTTATGTTCGTGTTCCTCTTTGACTCATTCTCTATGATGACTATTGCCATTATTGTTATTCACTTCAGTATTCGATAGGCAGAGGGCGATGCAGGGCAGCTTAGCCGGGTCCGGTAGCGACTTCTTCGGTAAATATCAGAAACATCGTACGATAGAGTTGGAGAGACTACGGAAGATGGATGAGGATTAGGATAAGATGTAGAAGGTAATAATAACAGCGGATGCTGCTGCTCTCTGGGGGATGACTTCCTCGCACGCCGTGGCCGTGAGCAGGTCGTTGGCAGATCGTCGTCGTCGTCGTCGTCGTCGTTGTTGTTGTTGTTGTTGTTGTTGTTGTTGTTGTTGTTGTTGTTGTTGTTGTTGTTGTTGTTGTTGTTGTTGTTGTTGTTGTTGTTGTTGTTGTTGTTGTTGTTGTTGTTGCTGCATGATCACTGTGTTCTTCACAGGATCTGGAGTATCATCCAAAGAGAAAAGAGCGTATTGAAAAGGATATTGAGGAATCGGAGAAGAGACGGGCTAAGAGAATGGAACAGAAGCAGAATACAGAGAGAATTGGAAGAGAATGTCTCCTGAGGCGGAACAGGGCTGACTCAGCCAAAGAGTAAGACTCGTGGTTTCGTGTTCCGTCAATCTCAAGTCATTAGAGTGCCACGCGTCTCGTTATCAACTCTCTGTGCGACGAAAGGCCATCGCTGACTGGGTGGTGCTAACGACCTCGTTGATACTAAAGACCGGCTGTGTGCCCTGCAATAGTGGATCACACTACAAAGCTTTTGTGTCAAGCTGACGCCACTCGTGAAGGAGCAGGGTGGAGCACGCAGAGATTGCGGTCGCAATGCTTGCCGTGAATAGTACAATTCCCACAACTTACGGTATATTCTGGTACCGACAGTAATAGGATTCCTATTATATCCTATTACAGAAGACAGTACTGTATTCCTATTATAGGAATACAGTATTGTCTTCAGTCAATATTCGTAGTCAAACCGGCAGGGTGTAGCACTCAGTGAGACTGTCGAGTAGCTCGAGGTGGTGAAAGTGCCTTCGAGTCGAGGGCCTCGACCGACAGCCGCCACGGACAAATCGAATCACCAGACCATGCTGGAAGATCGCATCGTCACTCTGAACTTCAGTTTTCCTCGTTATCGCATTGTTGTGCTTCAGAGTTTGGCGCAGAGCAATGCGATAACGAAGGCCGAAATACAGTAATTAAGTTGATATCGGGTGATGTTTCCAAAAGACTGAGCGCTATTTTTGGGGCGGACTGAGAAAGCTAAGCGCTGGAAGCGGAAGGGAGTTGAGTGTCTGTGACCAGTGAGGACAAAGGGGGTCTGACAGACCCGGTCTGTCGTGCCGTGTATGGCCTTGCTTTAGGTACGTCCCCATACGTGTCGGACAGGCATCGTCTGCTATGGTCAATGACCATTGGTCATGTGTAAATGACAACACATAGACGATACAATTCTCCGCGGCTATTGGTTACTACCCAATACTTCAGGAAGCATAATGCTGAACGTCTCCATGATTCATCATCATCCGTTCTGAGAGCGCCGTTCTTGGTGTTCAGGGCATTTACGATTGATTGAGAATGCTCTCACGGCAGTCGTGCCAGAACTAGTGTGTCTCATAGTATGAGGCTCATACAGCTCCACTGAATTCATGCCATATCTTCCAAGAATATTTCATGTCCGTGTTTCTGCTAGGAAACGGAACCCAGTGCCCCAGAGTCTCGACTCAAGGTGTTTTCACTAATACTTAATCAAACTCGTTGAGCCGTAAATTTATCGGGGGATACAAGTTGCATCATGAAGTGAAGTTAGAGCAGACATCCTGCTGTAGGGTTTTTCATCATCGTGGAAGGTAGCGTGCCTACTCACGATGACAGTAAGATGGGATTACACTAGTAGGCTACTCTCGGTGATTCCGCGAAATTTTATTGGTTGCGCGTCTGAGTGAGTCTTAGCACGGCTGCGTTCCAGACGCTTGAGTCACTTCAGTAGTCTCTTGAGAACGAATGGAAACACGCTGCATGCCGTACATAGTAACGGCCCCCCGTAAAGTATGTCGTACAATCAACTGTTACAGCAGGGACCCATAACTCGTGGCTTCGAAAGCAATGCTCACGGAGGTTGCCGAGATAGTATGGCTCATGGTGAGTTCGGGTTATTAGGAGGGTAGATGGAGGAATGAGGAATAGGGAATTCAAACCCTATTCCACACTGGGGGAATAGGGTTATGAGGAAACTCGCTGATTATTAGTCAGCCACTACCACCGGTAGTTCCGGTCTGATACTCCCAGTATTTGGCAATCTAGGAGTCATGCGATACGACTACCAAATTCTGGGATGATTGTTGTACTCACTGTTTACGAGTTGTCAATTGATCAGCGGGGATACTACGGTCCGTCTGCAGTGTTTCCTTCAAGTACGATGGTTTCAAGCTTCACTTCTCGACGTAGGACCGGCTCTGTCCGACCAGGTACGAGTGGGCTGATGAATCATCAGTGATGATTAATACGAGAAGACTCAGGTCGTATCCGAAACTGAATTGATAATTCGGAAATGACCCCTTATTCTAATGACATGAAGCTCTCATGTGTTCGACACACAACGGAGTTTCGTGTCGGCTTATAGTAATACTGTAACAGTATGCCTAGGCGCGCTCTATGTAATACACAGAGCGTATTATACAGTTTATGCGCTAAGCGCTCAGTCTTTGTAAGACTGAAGACACTCTGGACGGATCATTCGCTGAACCAGCGACGCTGATTCGCGGTTATCAAACCGCGATCATCATTGGCGGTTTTTTCTGACTTGGACTTTCGATACTCCATCGCTGGTATGAGAAGGACTTTCCCGTCTCTCAGGAAGCGACTTTGCGGCCGCGACCAGGTTCGCGAGGCAGTTCCTCCGAGAAGCTAGGAGGTGCTTCCCGAGGTTGCCTCTCAGGGTTCTGACTGCGTTTACCCTGGCTGAATGGGAGTCCATTAACGGGTAATGGGGTGGGGTTCGTGAAATCAACGAATCGATGTGGATGGGAGAATAGTGTCACGTGCATCTCATATTCGTCGAATATTATTCGAGCCGATAAGTTCCTCTCACTGTTCTAACCCTCAGCTCGTAATTCGGCTCCCTTCAGGACGCTCGACGAGCCGAGCGGTGAATCGTCGGAGATCGTCCCTGAGGGCAGAGGGCAGGAGACACAGTGGACAGTAAGCACTTCCCTGTATTAAGCCCCGCTCGTTGAATGGCTCGGGGACTGGTATGAAATCAGCTCGGCCGTGTATGGCTTTTCAGGGATAATGATGGGATCTTACGCTCTGCTTGGGATATTCACCTGTTTTGTTCGATACTATCGAATCGATAGACATATGCGGTGAATGAGTCAATTGATTATGCTTTCGCGCTTCTCAGAGCTCTCGCGGGCAAGAGCGTGGACGAGCTGCGTAGGTGCTGGGAAGAGTGCCAGTTCGACGAGCCCTGGGATTAGTGAGCGTTTCTTGGTATCTGACTGTTGCTCTGGTTACTGTGCGAGGACAGATAAAACGTTTTGAATCTAATCTAACGTGTTGGACGCTAAAATTCTGAGTGACACTGAAAAGCAAGACGATCAGGAGGCTTGGACGGTGAAAACAGTTCCGGCACTTTCGTTCGGGCTGTTCGTGACCTGGTTGGCCCTGGACCGAGAGTAGAAATCCTCCCTGTACAGCAGCAAGTGATGAGCAGCAACCTCGGCACCCTTCACTGTGTGGCTTGTCTGACGGAGATCGTCTTAGGTGTGGACCATCCGGAGTTGACAATTTTTGATGAGTCGGCTATGCGCGAGCATGCTTTATCATGTCTGTCCCGTGGTTTCATAACACGATTTCCACGACTAGTCGCGGCTCCTTCGGGAATGATATTTGCGGAGAGAAGTTGTTTTTATTCGTACATGATAGTTTCTATAGTTTATTAGCTTTTCTACTCTTGTGAGTAATATTTGAACACAAAATCTGTGTAGCTTTGAAGCACCAGCTTCCTCGCTGTATACACTTACCTGCCATGACTCATGGGCCATAGTTACAAAACAACTTGCTATGTCTTCCAAACTCATCAGTAGTCGAGTAAACTGCTTTTTGTAGTCCTCTGAGGACGCTTCACTTTTGCAAGGAATAGAACAGAGCGGGAGCAATTTCGTGGCGAACAGGGAACAAGTTGCAGGAGGTTCCTTTCCGTAATGAGCCTCATTGAATTCAGTCTTCTGTGGCAGTTTTTCAGCTTAGGCAAAGGCGCGTGAGTTGCAATTATTGTATTAATATCTTTAAAAAAGAGTCTTTTTGGATGTAGGAGCTCTAGCTTCTACATCTGTGCGACCGATTCGGTTCAGCTCGGAAGCCGACATCTCATCTGCCTTTTGCCACACACCGCTACGTGTGGAAGACCAGGAATACCCTTCGAACTACTTTGACGGAATGTACTACCAGCATTTGCGACTCCCGTTTGGTCTCCGGTCTTCCCCGGCGATCTTTTTGTGAGTGTCCATCGTGTTGAAAACGACGTGTTCGGTCTCTATAACTTTGTGACGAACGCGCTAGGAGACTCCCCTTCATTGACAGTGTCAATTTTACACTCCTACAGGTCCTTGCCCACCATATCTGTGGCCTCAGCGGACGCGTCGCTGCCAGCGACTCGCTGGGAGGTAAGACCCTTATCATAAGAGTCTGATTATGAGACTGAAGATATCGTCAACGAAATCGGTAGTGGAGATCTGACTGAGACGAGAAGCGAAGATGGGGAGGCATGGACAGTGACTCACTGTTCCGTAAGTTATGGGGCCCATAATATGGGCATAGAGGCGGGGTATAATCGGGAGATTCTGACGGAGAGCCCCCGACTCGGGGGTGCCGACGGTTCATCTCGGAGATGAACCGTCATGATAGGCTTGTGTAGAACACACAAGTTCGCAATTAAAAATTGCCAATCACATGGCGAGCTCCGCGGCAAGCCGCTTTGTAGGTCAATGCGAGATACAAGCAATCCATACAATCAGCTACAGAGCGTTCCTTATCGATCGATCAGTAGCTACAGTTCCTAAGTTGGTCTGCTTATAGACATAATTCACTTTCATTCCCGTTGGGTTACGCGGTCACAGTGGTAGCAGCTCCTCTCTCACGCCTTCAACGCACCCTACTAGGGCCCCTAGTCTAGAGGTGTGTTACATCCACCGACTTATGTCTACTCCGAGGATTTCAGCACTCACAGAATCATGCGCCCAGCAATTGGGCCTACAGTGTAAGTTGAGCTGCTCAACTTGAGCAACCATAGGCCTATCGAATCATCTCATTGTTTTTTGACCGCATTGTACATTACATTTCGAAAGCGACGCCGAAATTTCTACGCTGCTTGGAGCGAATTGTTCCGTCCACGCTAGTCTTATTCTACCCCTTCCGTGCACTCTCCCGTACTAGTCATTCTCTCCAAGGATCTTACATCCACGATTGCTCCAATCGTTGAACCTCGTCGACGTTCTCCTCTCGAAAAATGCGAAGTATTGCGAGAAGGACGACCACCTCGCCCGCAAGACCATACGGCACAGTGGCACGGTATCGTCGAGCGGATATTGCTAGAGGTTCCCCTGTACACTCCCGACAGCTCAGACCGTCCGACTCGGACAGTCCGAGTCAGACAGATTCGAATTCCGAGATTCCGGTGTCAATTTGACACCGGTGTCAAAGTAGCAACCCATACAGTGTCATTTGATGCAGTTTCAATCAGTGCACATCGACCCAGTAGTACTGAGCCTAGTACAGTGCCGTACTCAGAATTTTCGTTCGTTCAAGGGACTTGGGTGAACGAGTATGAGGACCCCTTGTCCATGGGCCCAAAGAGCAGTGCTATGAGTGTTACGCATTACCCTCGGAACACATCGGCGGCAGCAGCCCAATGGACTAGAGGTTCGGGCCCATGGCTTTGAAAGGCTTGTAGGTGGCAAGGTTCCACCTTTATGCCGAGTTAGGCGCACTCAAGCATAGACACCGGACAATCAATTGTCACAACTGATGCATGCCGGTTCCATTTACGTAGTAATACAGCACCATCTCGTGAGGGCTGGTATCACATTCTCGGCATGCAGCCTCTGTTAGATACGCCGATACCGCATCGGCGATGCGCTGGTTGATATCTCTGCAGCTTGTGAGTGGCCTGGTACGCCTCCCACGAGGGTCTGGATCTCACAGCTCAACACTGATAAATTCAAGATCTGAAGGCACTCGATAAATCATGCTGCGTCATGATGGATCATGGGACTATTTCCTGGAGACTCGTAGGGTGCCTCTCTTCGTCCTCCATCTGGCCGATCCTCGGCACTACTAAACATTCCTCCTTCCTGCCAGTCGTTGTCTGCCAGCTGCCCTGCAGCATTTTCAGCGATACCGTCGCTTCTGGCCACTATACTCTTGGCTCCAGTCTCTAGATTCGCGCTCGTCTCAACCGTACCTTCCTCTATGGGGTCGTTGCTTAGCTCAGCTTCCCCTGTAGCATCATGTACCTCCTCATGAACTCCGGTCAACTCTGAGTTTGATTCGCCGCTAATCTCTCCGGCCTCAACGGTGTTTCCCGATGGTCTGCGGGCTCCTTCCTCACCGAACTTTCCTATCCGCTGCTCTCTCGCGCTGCTGGATATTCTCTCGCTTCCCTTCGTGGGTTTGAGGTCAATATCACGATGACTGTCCGTCATCCTAGTTAGCTCCGATTGAATACTAGCGATAGTCTTGTTGATGTCTTCGACATGCCCTTTCACCTAGTCGTATACAATAATGATACTCAGTCACGAGTTCTGCTGCCGACCCACCGCGTCTGCCACGGTGATAGACATCCCCTGCTTTGCCGATTCCCATTCCCTTCGGATGGTGTGTCTGAATGCCTCCGTGGTGTTTTCCACCTTGAGGAGTTTATCCTCAATATTCGTGTACCTAGACAGGAGACGTCCGCCGTTCGCTGTACTTCCTTCCTGATCTACCAAGCACAGACACCCACCTCTCTTCAGCTTCCATCGCGGATCTCTCTCGGTCAACCTCGAGGGTAGCTCTGACACCAGCTGACATGCTATCTGAGCACACGATCATGAATTCCGAATGGAGCGGTACGATTAATCACTGCGAGAATGCGAACCTACCCAAGTCCTCCCTCAATTTCTGCACCTCATCCTTGGTTATAGTATTCTTCTGCTTCAGCATGACTGTACGATCCTCGAGCATCCTCTGATAATGTGATACCTCCAGCGGCGACTATCAATCGGTCGGTAATTATCATCACCTTCAATTGTCCAGCAGTCTCACTCAATGCCACACTCTGTCTACTTGATTCATCCCCTACTATAGCCTCGCATGCCTCTCTAGTGTTATCTATATCGTCCTGAGGGCCATCGTAGGAGACTAGCAAAGACAGCACCTACCTGTAGACGTTTGATGTAAGCGTCCATATCATCTTTAATGGTGTCCACCTTCTCCGAGAGTAGATGCTGCTCAGCTGACTTGGCTGTCCTCTGATGACCGAGACACTAGATCGGTATCCACTACAGTCTGGGCACAGTCACCACCTTCAGATCTTCCGTCACCGCTTGAAGCTTCTCCCCCAAGTTCCTCGTCGAAGAGGTGATGTCCTCATCCAAACGAGCCACCTCTCCTCTCAGCTCGTCCCCGATCGACCTCATCGAGGCCTAACAACCGTCGGGAGTCGAACGACCCTGACCGCTGATCAGCCCGACCTTCATGGTAGTTGACTGCCTTTCGATCTCTCTAGCCAGTTGAAGTTCACGATCGTCAACCTCCTTACCCCATCTTTTCCATGGCCGCGTTAATAGCTGCGATATCTACGTAGCAGCAAGAGTAGCCTCTCTCTTTGCTGGTTACTATCTAATCGTAATCACCTCGCTGGATTGTGCCCGTACTCTCTTCAAGACTATGGGAGAGGTTTTTATGGAGGCTTTCCATCTGCTCATGCGTCCGAGTGCCGAGTGAAGAAATCAGATGGCGGAGTTGCGCATCAATCGCAGCACATCTGAACACGGCCTCTGCGACACTGGCTTCAACGAGACTTTCTTAATCATGCTACTTCATAATCTCTACAGAGCTATAAGGAATGTGATGTAGTTGTGTGCGGATACACGTGCCTCACATGGTGCACTGCTATTCCGAGGTCACCTCATGCTATTCGAGTCTATCTGCTACGAATCCTCACTTGTCAGATATCTCCCGTCTGCTCCTCTCAATATCAGTCTCGTTCCTCTCAGCCTTCGCAGCGCTCTCCGCCGATAGTCTCGCCATTTGTGAGCTGATATCCTAACAAGGTTAGGCGAACCTCCATAGCCATTCGGTGTGACCTAATTTGTATCTTACATGAGTACTCGAAGATACTGCTTGGCCTAAACTCTGCAAACACCTCTGTATGCTGGAGATACCGGATGATATCTTAGTCGCTGCTGTGATGACCTAGTGCCGGTGGCCGACCTCAGTAGCCATTCCGTGGCGCATGGACTACTTGAGTTTGGATTCGTTCATCAAGCAGATGAATCTTCCCGTCTGCCTCGTCCTTCTGCGATTCTAATCTCATCGAGACCTCATCGATCAACCTGATAACTGCAGCATCCCAAGGTGGACAATAGTGTGTAATCGCCCCTCACATCCTCGTGGCCTCGTCCATCACTCTAGTTCGTTCTACAATTGCCTCCTTGGTTGCCTCCAATCGCCTCTTCTGATGCGTTTCAGCGCTGTGTAGGGCCTTTACAGCACGATCAATACTCTCTTGTAATGTTCGATTGCCGCCTATCATGAAGCCTTCATTTGCCTCCTAGTTGCGTTGTAGGAGATCTCACTTTTGACCAGATCCTCTACAGATCGTAATGCTTTATCTATGGCTTCAACCTCGCCACCGAGGCTCTCAGAAGCAAAGCTGAATATCCTCTTGAAGATGCACTCTGGTGAGGGTCAACTTGTCATCCACATCCTGGACCACCTTGCACATCTGAGGTCCCCATCCGACGCTCTACTTCTACAGCTACTGCCCACCATCTTCCACCTCTCCTCCTCCTTCTTCGCCCAACGCTTCTCACTCTTCTCACTCTGCCCCTCCACGAGCTCATCAACTCTCATCTTCTCAACCTCCATGAGATGTTCGCAGGATGCGATGATTCTGCCCTCGCTAGCTTTGAGTAGCTGGCTAACCTGATCGCACCAAACACCAGTCGACATCTGCACGACGATGAGACTCAATACCGTCGAGTTGATAGAGTCTCGTTGCCAACCATCAGTTTCCTACCTGCTGGTCAACACACTCCTGGCTGACCTTCGCCATTTTATTAACTGCCAAGCGGATATCATTGAGGTGCCTGGCCACTCCTTGAGAAGCTTGAGCGAGCTTATCATCCAATCTCCCTTCCATCGCCTCGAGATGGCCTAAAGATGCCAAGCAGGGCACTGCTGGGTCCAAGCCACGCAGGATTAGACCCCTGCCTACCATTCATCGCCCTCCGCTTCTCCTCCTCTTCCTCTACGAGGCCAGCGATGCGTCGTTGCAGATTCTCCTCTCGCTGTGCTCCCTCGTTGGCCACATGTTGTCGATTCTACCACACCTCCGTCAGTTCCACTCAAATGTCCGCTTCACCTCTTCAGCTGCCCGATCGATGGCTCCTCTTGCACTGTGCTTCGACCTTCCTTGTCTCCTCCCGTATTTTCGCGTCGAGAGCTCCTCTCTGCTCAACGATCGAGTCTCGCAATCTTCTACAAGCATCCGAGACCTCCGACACTCTACCCTCCCACTGCCGCTGCCAGTCAGTGAATCTGCCAGTGGCGGGAACGTTGTCACTACTGATGACCAACACTAGACGGCCATACCGTTTATTATCATCATCCCCACCGGCGTCTAGGCGAGCTGCCAAGCCTGCTACCATTCCCTCGAGCCGGGACACTTCTGACGCAAGGAGCTCTCTCGTCTGCCCAACACTCTTCGTAACAGCCGCTGAGGTTGCCTCCACCTCCTGCATAGAGAATACACACTGGAAGACCGACCCTTGTGCAGTGGACGTACTTCCCTCAGTCTCCGCTCGAGCTGTTCCAAGTTCTCTTTCCCCGCGATCGAGATATCACCCAACCTCTCACCCAGGTCCTGGATTCTATCACAACACTCGTCGTGGTTCGAGGCTACAGTTGATGTCAGACTGCCGAGCTTATCATCAACATATCTGACCGAGGGATCCAATAATAACAGGAACGCAGCAGAGGACCATCAGCACCTGCTCAGCCGATCGGCCCGCTCTGCATCATCCGCCGACCTCCTCTGCATCTTCCTCTTCATAGAGTCTAGTTGTTTCTGTATCTCGCGGGTACTGGTGACCTACTCCACCGTAGCTCATCCACCTCATAACGGAAGGCTACTACTTGTGATGCCGCAACGCCTTTGATGGCGTCCCGGAAGGAGGCAGCCAGGCTGTGGCACTCCTCCGCCCTCTGGGAGGCCTCCTTCGCAAGAGCATCACTGAGAGCTTGCTGAGCCGCCGATACCTCCTTTCCGAGTGCCCCTCAGAGACTCGAGCATCGTTACCTGTACGAACAGGTGAGCGGTACATGACGATGAGGGCATCTGGTGCACACATGGGTACCTCGAAGGTCGCCATCTTCTCCAGGATATCACCCCTTCATTGCCTTGGCTTGGTCTGCATTGAAGCTCCTCCCATGAACCTCCGCTATAACCCTCGATAGGGTCTAATATGAGGAAGTGGGCACCTCCGACTACAGCAGCTCCGCACCTCCAGCTGCTGTGAAGCCTGCATTGCTGATCTCGTTGCAACTCTCGAGTCAGCACCAGCCGACTCTACTCTCCCCTAGAAGAGAAGAGCTATTCACAACTCGATGAGTCCGGTCACCTCCAAGGCAGCTAGAGACTTCCTCAGCTCGGCCACTTGAGTCGTGGTCGTATCACGTAGTTCCGTTGTAGCGGCTTCGGACCGGCGCTGCTGTTCGGATGTCAGAGTTCGTATGAGGCTGACGAGGTCATCATGCATCAGCCGTACTGCCTGAGGACAGATCTTTGGGTGAGTGAGAGTCAGTTTACGAGGAACCCCACCTCCTCCCTTCCCTTAGTAGACTCTGCTACTGCCGTCTCCCGAGCTCTAGCCACAGTCCCTTCCATCTCGGTTCGTGCAGATAATAACTGATGATCGGAGGAGTCGAGCAGGCCAACCAGGGTCCTCTCTCCCTCACCAATGCAAGTGAGGTCGTCGTATCGTCGTGCCACCTCGAGAGAGCATGCCTCCTTCACTGCAGCTACTTGCCGTGATACAAGGCTAGTCACAGCGGCAGCATCCAGAGAAGAGGGACTTCGCGGTCCTACCCTCCGAAAGATCTCCACCTACACCACCAATCAGTCGGTTTCCTCCCAGTATTCCTCCCGAGGTACCTTTGCCGTCCCTCTCCATGATGCTGTCCATTTTACCTCCAACTCCCAACAGGCCGACACTCAATCGACTCATCTGCTCCCTCAACTCCGCCAATACTTCCCCTTGCTCTTCGACGGTCGTCATCAGACCATCTGCCAACATGCTAGGCAAAGACATCTACAGAGCCCCCTACTCTGAGCGATCATCTTCTGTGCGATCGCCTCCACTCTATGGTCCGCCATCCCTTCGGTCTCGGCTTCGATGGCTGCCACCCGAGTCCGCAGATCAACCTGCGCTCTACTCGCACCGCGCAGCTGCCGAGCCATCGTTGTGAACTCGGTACGGGCCTGCTCGTTTATCTAAGACGCCAAGGACGCCGTCTCTCATATCCCCAACCACTCGTATACAATTATCACCAACAACTACTGCAACGACTACAAAGGTACTCCTGCGTGTTAACTAGGGTGTACGTGATTGATGTCCCCTTGCAGACGGTACTGACGTTACCATTGATATTTGCCTCTGGAGCTTCCTCAATAGCTGCCCGTCAATCTGGTTCTGGGCATCCATCCTCTCCCCAACAGCCTCCAACCTGTCCTCTTGCTTCTCCAAACGTTCCACTATGTACGCCATCTGTAAAAGTACATTGTGTAACGAAGGAATGCTGCACGAGGCCGCTAGCATAGCACCGCTATGCCATGCTAGTAGCATGATGCTACAGCAACAGCACCGATGCATAGGAGCCTCAATTTCGTATACGGCTTAGCAGCATCGCTTCTCGTTTGCGGCATTCTTCCGTTACAGACTGTACACACTCCCATAGTGCACTTCCACAGAGTCCACCGTAGTCGGACGAGAGGCCTCACCTGTTGCCGCAGCGTGGCGACCCCGGCCGCCTCATCCTCGTAGGGGAGGCTCTCCTTGGTAAGCGGACCCGTCGATGAGTTCGGAGACCGCCAGTCGCTACCTAAGGGGACAAAGACTACTCAAGTGCTGCGAGTTTCGGAGGTATACCTCAGGATTCGAGCCCTCTGGCGACTTCGGTGACAGTCCACCGAGCTCAGCTCTGAAGTTACCGGCGGCCCCTCCGCTCGGGAGGCCTGCTGCATTTAATGGTGGCAGTTGGGTTGCCATGGAGGCGACCGGAGTTCAACTGAAGCTAAGGCCTCCGAGCCGGCTGTCCGTAGCCAAGCACTAAATGGCATGTCTCATCTACTGAGACGGCAGTTATCTATTCGTCCTTAATTTGATAGGCCTGTCAGGATTGGTGCTCTAGTTGACACCGTTGACAACACGGAGCATAGTTGACTACCGTCCTAGGGTAAGCCGCCACTCAGCAGGCAGCTAGTCCATCCTATACGAGGGTCCGCGTCGGTACCTGTGGCTCGATGAGTGATCTGTCAGCAAACCATGAAGAGAACGGCGACCTTCAGGTGGTCATTGGTACATTGACATACTCAACCTCTCGTCTGACGAAATACAAAATCTTCCACCTCCTAGGAAGTTAGAGGAATCGTAAGAGAGCAAGAGTACAAGCATATCTATGCTACTACTACCATTACTACTCATCGAGCAGCTCCGACAATCGTTAAAACAAAAAGGAATAAATTGATTATGTCCATATACAACATCAAAGCCCCGGCAATGTACTGGTCGACTCCCAGCTGCGACCTGCGATTCTTACCACCCACTATCATTTGGGTATCAATGACCAGGTATATCGAGAAGACCAACGCCCCTATAGATCCATACACAATTTGAAGATACCTGTTAGTGGGCAAGAATATCATAACCAAGCCCATGAAAACCAGTACCATCAAGAGGACCAATGCGAAGGGCTGATAACCGGTAAAATCTGTCTTGATGAAGAAGGCGAAGAGTGTTAGTACAAAGACCGCAGCGGCGGTGGAGCCGGCAGCTATCAAGACTGCCTCGGTGTCATAATAAACGCAAATGAAGCCAATCATGAGGCCCATCGAGGCCGTGAATATGAAAAGAAGAATGTAGTTGATCGGAACCTACAGCGGTGAGAGATTCTCAAGGCATCAGGGATAGGGCAACAGTCATTACCTTCTGGCTGGCTTTTGGTACACATACCAATACGATGAGAGTTGCGAACATGACTGCCATGCTTAGCCACATTACCCAGACGTAATCGTTAACGAACTCCAATGCCCAATCATCTCTACCGTATACAAATGGGAACGCTATCATTGATGTTACAACCAACTGGGCGCAGAGGATACCGTACACCTGATGAGAATAGTACCTTATGGATGCACGGGAGATGAGAGGAATAAAGAAACGAAAAACTGCCATCACTGAGCGCTTACACTAGAACGCCAGGCTAAGTCACGAGACTCTGGCGGTATGGCACGTCTGCATCACTTAGGCCACGCACCGCAAGGCATGTAGTCTGCCCGATAGTATTATCAGCCGACCATCAGAAGGTCCCCGGTTCAATACTACCTTCTTAATAAAATTATTCCGAACGTCCTTCGAAGTATCCGGTCCAAACTCTATTATTTGAACCTACATAGACAACAACATCCTCCCCTCCGCTGCCGAGGCTCCCTCATTACATCAGCCGCCTGGATGTATGCTGGAGGGGGCGGCGGCGGTGAGGTCTGCGAGTATCCATAGTTTTGTTCGTAATAACCATACCTGAAGAAGGTAGGCTATTAGGCGATGCAAGGAGATATGGCGCAGCAATTGATTGGCATAATAGAGGTCGTCGAACCCCGAGATGCGGCTACCGCGTCGCCACGATTTGAGTAATATCCACCGATCCAAATTGTGGGGTAACAAAGAGCGGGTCAGTCGCGGGGTTGGAGGCCCTCTGTGATGAGTGGTAGAAGAGCGTTACATAGTGATATCACAGACGATTGAGCATGCGAATGGAGCCCCTCGACCCGAGAGCCCACGAAACCAGATAGAAGATTTCGTTATTCCGATAAGAAGGTATGACCAGCAGCATCCCCCTTCTCCTTTATTACGTTGCCTGTTGTTGCTGTTGTGGATAGTAGTACTGGTTGGCAGGCTTAGGCTGGCCTATCACCACTCCCTGGACTACCTGGGGATGAGACATGATGGTCTAAAATAACAGAATCTTTAGTGGGGAGGTCTCACAAAGCAAGTCCGGTGGCTGGAGACAGGTTGGCAAGAGGGGCACTATCATAAATTCCAATACGGAATATCATCACCGTCCACTACAGGTGACAGGAAATTATTGAGCGATATCTATGAGGCTTAAACCTAATACTAGGCCCCTCGTTTGAGTATCGGCATTGAGGATGAGCATCTGCCCATCTCTTCTCAGCACAGCGGGCTAGGACTGCTCGAAGTTCTTAGTAGCTCTGTTACGACAACCCGTCTTTGCGCTGATGCCGCGTCGTAATCTTGCCTCACTAGCTCATCTTGCATTTCCTCAACGACATCAGTGTACTACGCAACTTGTTCAAGAGCATGTGGACTGGGGACCTTTGCCGTGATCTAGTCGTACCTGTGACATACGTTGTTGATTGTAGTGAGTGCCTACGCGACACTCACTGCCATAAACCTAAGTCTTAGGTCCTAAGATGCTTCTAACTTCAAAGTTCTAAGTAGCAGGTCCTCCGACGACTGAAGCGAGCGACAAGGCGCCGCCGTAAAGGCGGTAACATAGCAAGCTCTTCAGCGAGAGCAGCGGCATCGCGGTGCACGAAACCTCGCAAAGTCATTTGTATGTACTCGCAGTTGTTGTTGTTATTAACTCTTAATGAGACAAACAACACTCTACATCCTCGGGCTCCTCATTTTCGGATGCCTCAACACCATCATGAGTAAAGTACAATTCCAGATCATTTCTGTCGGCGTTGAAGGTCATCCCAAGTTTTTCAAGAAGCCCTGGTTCAACACCCTAACGATGTTCCTCGGCATGTGTGTTGTACTCATCATCCACTTCGTCACAGTCTGTTGGAAGCGCCGTCGGGTGCAGCAGAATCAGCCTCTACTCTCACGAGACCCACAACCCGAAACGTCCTTCAAGAAGGCCTCCTCGCTCATAGCCTTCCCCGCGGTACTCGACTTGGTAGCCACGGTCTTCTGCTTCCTTGGCCTGCTCTACAACTCAGCGTCTGTCTATCAGATGCTGCGGGGATCTATGATAGTATTCTCCGCCATTTTTTCCGTATTGTTCTTAAAGCGGCAGCTAAGGGCTTATCACTGGTTTGGGGTACTGATCTGTGTCGTGGCGGTTGTCGTGGTGGGTGTTGCGAACATGAAGAGCACCACCACCTCTGTCGACGCGCCCTCCGACGAAACGCCTAGTCTTCGAGCCTTCGGTATGGTTATGATCATCCTCGGTCAGGTTGTACAGGCTCTTCAAGTAGTGGTTGAGGAACGTCTTCTACGACATCATACCATTGCCCCTTTCCTTATCACCGGTATGGAGGGCGTCTGGGGTACTCTCTTTATGTTCGTTATCGCCTTCCCCATCATTTATATGATACCCGGTGCTGATGCAGGAAGTGCTGAGAACCCCATCGACACTATGGTGATGATTGAGAACAGTACTGGGCTTCAATGGCTCATACTACTCTATATATTCTCAGTATTTACTTACAACATGTCTGGCATACTCGTAACCTACGCCTTGTCAGCCGTCCATCGTACCATGCTAGAGGCCTCGAGAACAGCTGTCATCTGGATTGTCGATTTGACTATCCACTCGATCGCCCCCAGCTCGCCGTTCGGTGAAGTGTGGACTATGTGGTCCTGGTTGCAGCTGTTTGGGTTTGGATTGCTGGTCTTCGGCCAGGCTGTGTACTCGGACATCATCCGTCTACCAGGATTCTACTATGACCTAACTCCACCGAAGCCTGAGTATCTGCGCTCTCCCGCGGCGATGATGGGGTAATGTCCCGACGCCCCCGCCAAGTCTCAGTTACCGGGAGAAACTAGGCAGGTTACTATGCTTCTGATTGAGGTGCTGTTCGTATCACAGTTATTTCGATGCACGTCAGCTCTGTGTTGATAGTCTTCAATTAGTTCATGTCATTCATAGGATGATGGAGTTTCAGGATTCTTAAAATTCAAGACTTGAATCAGGTAAGATCAACGAGGATCGTGAGTCACGATTCGTGGTCGTCTAATTCCATGAAGGGAATCCCCCAACCGACTCACTTGGTGTTCCGCCGATCGACTTTGTGTTCTGAGGACCTTCGGCGTGTGTTTTTATCGTCGAAGTATCCAGCTCGGATACTTCCTGTGATTCATCGCATTATTCGATGATTTCCAGCAACACTCTTCCCGCTCAGAACCCTTGATTTCTGAGAGTCATCAGCCGCTTTCCAATTTGAGCGTATTGAGGTCCTCAAGTTGAGGCAGAAGCCGTCTCACGGTGAGATCCTCTGAATCCTCCTCTGTATCACTGCGCCTCCCCAGGATAAATCTCTGCGAGGAAATTTTCAGTCTCTTCGGGCGACGTCTCAAGTCACTTGTAATCGAATAATTTACTCGAGATTGGCTTGATTTTATCGTTACGTCTGCGAGGTCTACATCATATGACCGTTTGATATGAGCGGGGTGTCATATTTGTCAAACGAGCATATCTTGCCGCAGCTATCGTATTGTATAGGCGCAGTGAGTACGAAGCTCCCAAGTTCACCTTGGCAGTGAAGCCGTCCATCGAAGATCTCCTGTTGGGGTACATTCATGCGGGATCCGAGAGAACCAAAAACTGCCTGGGTCACGAGAAACGAAGCGTGGAAAGTTATACTGTATGAGATTCTCATAATGAGAAGCAGTCGGACACCTTCTACTGAAACTACTCGATTACTTCCACAAAGATTCCCAACAGCTGACACTGATGATCGCATTGACTTACGCGTAGTCTCCGTCGCATATATGGGTGTATATGATACGAAATCGTGGTCCACGGTTCATCACTGCAGGAATCAATGCTTCGATTTGCTTGATCTGGATTCCAGATTCTGGAACATGAGCTGTCATTGTTAAACACCAAGGACATCCCATAGATCCCCGAACATGATGTCTGAAAAGAAGACAAGACCATAAATCACCGACGGTGTGTGCCAAAGAATCAGCCGCCTTAAATTTTCCGTATTTTTTTGTAGCGGGAATCGCTCTGTTCAAATAAATCTAAGTCGAATTCCACTCTGCCACCGTAGCCTCCAGAGGCTCTCGGACACGCCTCCAAGGCCTAAAAGGGACGACACTCGTGAGATTAACGGGTGCGAAGCGGACTCTCAAACGATTACCTGTATCTGCCTGTCTCAATTTGCAGCAGCGTTCCTCGATCTCCCCTCCTCCCGTTGTTTCCATGTGTATTGTCGCTGAAGATGCATCGGACTTACCGTCCAATTGCGTGGCTTCGCTTTGGCCTTCTTTGGGCGACCCATAGAGTTTAAAACTTCAGTATCGTTCCAGCTCATGTCTCCATCGATCTTTTTCCCTAACGCGTCTCTGACCTCACTGGCGTGATCGCCGATATGCCCTCAGACCAATCATGAAGAATGGAATAGCGAATGGTCCTCATCGTGGCGCCGGAAACGCACTATATGTGGACGCTTTCGTCGTCATGTCCATCACGCTAGCCACAGATTTGCAGGCGAAACTGTCTTCGGTGCCTCTGATGATCTGAGTCTAATCGAAACTTTCGATGCCTTGAGACGCCATTCCGCGTCACGCCTTCGCGAGAATCAAATCGACGCAGAATTCACTTCATCCGTCCTCCTCCGTCCAATCATTCGTGATCTCACTGAGGTCCTGTGGCGAAGCTTTTCTGCGACGTCTAGTGGATGATCTACTATAGATCAGGCTCTCGACAAGTGACTTGTGATCGACTACGCCTGGGCGCCCTCCAGCGCCAGCCCGAGTTAAACGTGATTAGCGGGGCTGAACAGTTAGCAGTCTTCTCATAGCTCATCGAAATTCTCCGTAGTCAGCCCGAACAGTGCGAGCCCGTACAGTGAACGACGACGCTCCTCTGTTTCGCCGCGAAATTTTCGCGATCATTTTCAGTCCTGCAAACCGTGTTCGCCTCTCAGTCACGAGTCTCTCAGTTGGTTCAGCGTCGCTGGTGAGAAGTCCCTCTAGGTATAAATTCGATACGACGCGATCAGAAAGACCAGTTTTGATAGAGAACCAGATTCTCGAGAGATCCGGTAAGTCGATCAACATCCGACTCCATATAAGGCGATATCCGTCTGACTCCGTCGAGCTCTTTCGCACGTTGCAGTCCGTTTATCGTCAAAGTATCCGGTGACGCGGGAGAACGCTCTCAGTTAGACTCCTTGGGTTAGGAGAGTGGGGTGTGGGTTGAAGCTTGTAGGCAATGCTGTGTAAACTGTCCCATATGATTTCACTTTTCCAGTATACACAATCTACGCTGAAGCCTTCGGTAAGTTAGGTAAACTTCGTATTCCTGAACTGTCCTCTCCTCTCTCAGTTGTTGCGTCATCACCACTCGGAGTGGTCCACTCCGAGCGCGTTGAGTCAACGTGGAAAAAAAGCCGGAAGGTGAGAAACTCTGAGCCCTCCTCAGCGATCGAAAGCCTGTGATCCCGGCAGCTCGGTCAACCTCCGATGGGAGGATCGTGAACCCGATGCCCGTTCGGCATATGGTGTCAATTTACGCGAGTACGGTGATTTCATGTGGTGTAGTCATCATAATTCGTCGTTACTCGGTAACACAATAACTGCAATATAATTGAATAGCAACCTATGATGGTATTTATTCCTCTAGAAAGTATCGGCATGCAACAGCAATCCTTCTTTTATCTGAGGAAACAATCTCGAACGATGTAATCCATAAGGCCATCCCTCCTCTTATCATACCATGCATTGGTGGCCCAACAGAGTGGAAGTACTTGTGCGGTTCGAATATGTACCTATGGGGCGTCAGATCGAGAATCACCACGGCCATTGAGATGCTAACATGTCGCCCTCGTTGAGAACGAAGTGTTCATTTTCAACCTTGCATTCAGCACTCCCCGTATGCAGAACAATGCCGTCAAATCGCTGTCATTACCGCCGTCCCGGTGACTGAAAACAATCAATTTCTGAAGCTAGGACGAATGATGCACTCACCGAGCCATCCCCTTGGAGCCTGCCGCCATGTGAATGAATTCCAAAAAGCACAATTTCAGTTTCTGCCGCCACTGCCCTTCCTTGGCGAGACCCATCCTGCGTATGTTGGTCGAATTGCGTTCCCCTAAGAGTTGGCGTACTCGGGCGTCAATTTGACGAATGAATGGAACCTGATAAAGAATGCTCATTGGACGGAGGTGATGTCGATGACCGGATGCTTAGTTACACAGTATTCGTGGGAAAATACGAGATAGTACTACAGACAATGCTAGCCCAGTGGTATGATTCTTGCATGGTAAGGCAGCTAGTCAAGCTGGTAATTATTGATTAGAATATCACGGGCAGATTACGAGTAGAAAGAATAATGGGATGAGTACTGGCCTCTAGTCCACCGAGGTTGCGAGGTTCGTACGCGAGTGGGTTACATTGTCTCCATTAGAACCGCTTCTAACTATCGAACGGTTCCTGAATCAGGTTCCCCGAAGATGGTGTACCAGATCAGTCACTGATCACCAGTGTGGTCACGGGACTAATGCGAGGAATCACTCTTCTGGCTGAATCAGCAGCCAGTAGGACCAGTAGGAGCGCTGCTGATATACTACCGCTCCTACTGGTCGCTATAAGATCCGCCCTTCGCGGTCAGGTTAATGAAAATACCGACTTATCCTTCGAGTTGCCCTGTTCCGCTAGAAACGAATCGCTAATTCAGTACCGTTGCTCCTTTGTATATTCTTCGACATTCATACCGTGAAGGATATTTTTCTGTTCCCTACGAGGCGAACCACATGATATGAGATACCTTCTATTAGACTGAACACCCTTCATGAGCGACGGTCTCCCTGGTCACCGCCATGCTATGGTCGAGGTACTTCTGGAATAAGTCGGATATAGCGTGGAGTGGATGAGATTAACCGAGAACACAAGGCGGATGGGAAAGCATCCACAAGGTTGACAGAATTGAGGAAGCTACCAGAGGAGAGCGTGGGTAGATGATGATACGATTTCTCGACAAGGAGGGAAATTGATAAAAACGACTAGCGCGTATTCCTGGTTAACGAAGCTGCGGCATGGAGTGGTGGAGTACGTCAATCTGTGAAATGAAGATGAAAATAAAACGGGAAACCTCGAAAGGAAAAGCTTACCTAGGTAGACTATGCCTAGTCCCGAGTTCAATCCCCGGCACGTCCCTTTTTTCCTTACCGCCTCTGGATTGATATCATTCATATCCTTGAAAGTCTTGATCCCTCCTCTCCTCTTCAACGGGCCCCGCCGTCCCCACCCTCTCCATCAGCTCTTCCGATATCTCCTCATCCTCCAACGGTGACGCGAACATCACCCCAGCCACGCCAGGCATAGCACCAGCACCTGCCAAGTACACTCCTGACCACCCCCAGTCCCCTGTCCTCACCTTGGGCCTCGTAGCCCGAGCTTTCAATGTCACAACCATCGACCACCCGCTCCAACTCTCGACAGGCGTTCTCAGAATCATCGCCGAAAACAGCTCTACACTTGACAATCTGCGCTTCGATCTTCTCGTACGGCTTCGGTGCCACCACATGCATCCACAAATCGCCCAGACGGTCTCGACAACTCTCGGCGTTCACGAACAGCCACGCCGTATCGCCCTCGTAGACCGCCCTCGAGTGGGACTGAGGGTCCGGTGGGGCGTCACACTGCAGCCAGTAATTACAATGGCGAACAAACTCTCGTTCACCACTACTCCCCAACGCCTGCAGGACATAGCCCGGGTCACCGGAGCCCCTGGCCACGACCAGGAACCAACACTGCGGCTGCAAGCTCTTCGGGGTTCGGTTGTCTCCTCAAAGTAAGGTGACCCTCAGCCTTGTGAACAGCCACGTAGATGTCCGACTGGGTTACCAACCGGAAGGCGATCGCCCGAGGGTTCGATGAGCTCCTGACGACCTTCAGAGTCAACACCCCCTTCCCTCGAACTCTCGACACTATTTTCAACTGCTTCTTCGTCCGATCTACTCCCCAGGCAAGGTCGGGGTAATTAACACTCTGCACATTCACAACGGCACCATGTGATAGAATATCTTCGGTGGTGAGGAAGGGTATCTTGCAGGTTGACCTCGGGGTCGGTGCAGAAATATCTTCCTTTTGACGCCGTGATGGCGTTTTGCATACGTCAGGCGACCGTCGACGTTTACTGCCGCTCGAAGGCATTTGATAAAGTGCTCGCAGATTACCGGGAATTGACAAGACTGTTCTCAACTATCCCATATAGCAACTGTGACGATTTAACACGAGTATAATCGCTCAAGCTTATCAATCAACTTTCTTCCCCGACTCCTCACCATCAACTCGGACCCTGAGCCGAAAGCACATCCGTCGCGCGCCACGAAATTGATCTTACTTTCCTTCGTTCCTCGAGGGAGACCATGAGGGTGATGTTGCCGGTGTAGTGGCACCGCTGCCATGCAGTACGCTGGTGCGCTCTCGTCTGTACATTCTGGTGACCCACAGATGCTTCCGGACATCATTCATCATGAACAGATCGATAAATGACTGCAACCTGGGGGAGCGGAGCGAAGCGATTAGTCTCAGAAAAGTTAGTTTGAGTGTTGGCGGTTGAATGCTTGAAAACACATAACATGTTCAATGGAGAATCGAAAAGCGAGGTTCCCTACCGGTAGAGAACGCCGTAGCCCTCGAGCGTCTGGAAGACAAACCAAAACCAACTCGAGCCCGAGCGTGAGCCCGAGCAGCATGCCTGCTCGGACCTGAGCCCAAGTATGGGCTAGAAGAAATACTCTAGAGTATCTGACAAGAACTTGACCTTATTTGTATCCTGCGCGGATAACCTAAAGATACTCACGCGAGTGGTAAGGCAATAAATATGACAGCCAAAACAGGCGGAATGTATCTAATCCACAGTGGTTGAGTTCGAACATGATGTTTCACAAATAAAAACCTGACCGAAAGTATCACAACCAGTATTCGAACCGGGGACCTTTCGCTTACCCATATGCGATGATGAAGCCACAGAACTGGCAATGGTCGCTGGGCATACCGTACCCACTGGCGAAGGTCCCTTCTGGCCGCGGCTCGGCGACGTAGTTCTTCAAAATCGTATTCACTACAGTTGATAATATCAACCCGACAAATAGCAAACCCCATCGAACCTGAACAGCAACAATCCCGCACAGGTTCGATCCTCACACCCCGCACACAGTAATATGATATAAATATAACTAGTGGTGCACACGACGCCCAGTTAGGAGACGAGTTCAAGACTGGCAAGGATTTAGCGGCTCGAACACGCCATCGTGGAAGCCTTAGAGTGGCTCTCGCGGCAACCACCCGAACTCAGTCTAGAAAGTTGAACAACTGATACTTGCAGAAGGAGAAAGTCGAGATCACTGAACTGGCTGTTGAACATCATTCGGACCTACCGATTGCCTGACCAAGGTGATGGTGAAGACCGAGGATATCGTGAAGATTGGTGTTAATGTCAGCAACGCTAGCGTCCACCCTAGTAACTGATGAGAAAAAGATACTCATCAAGCATGGATCGACCTAAGATACTCCAACATCCACCAGGACTCTTTGACTTTGCCGCGCTCGCCCGATTGATCGATTAGGACTTCTGATGACACTCACCTTGCCGTCTTGAGTTGGGTAGGGTACATAGGTGAGGGAGAATACCCTCCAATCGTCGGGCAGGCAGGTGCTAACGATGGCAGTAGAATTGGACATCACAAAATAAACAAGAACACCAAAAATGCTGAACTAACCGTCTACAGTTGTCGCCTCTTCTTGGCAACGGGTCGTATTCCATTAACCCTGTGGCATCGGCAACGCGAGCCCTGGCCAAGCTGTCACATTCCGTGAGAGTGCAGGGAGGAAGGCTCCCAGCGTCAGGTGTGGGAAGTAACTCCTACATATGTCTGTTCGAATCATCTGGCCGAAAGCCACTGAATAGTTGTGTTCCCCAAAGCTCATGAAGGAGACCTTCAGCCAGTATCCTCGAACGGGCCACTGTGAAGCATATTCCGCAGACCCTATCTTGCTCCGATAAGATGCTACGCTGAAGCTAACCTACATCGCTGATGACAATAAGACAGAAGATAAAAGATACGACTCTAGACGGCAAAACTCGGATTTTGTGTTCACAATCAGTCGGTCTCAAACACTTACCCTGGGCACAACCCGAGCCACAAGCGAGCCACATGCCCCTAGAGAAGGCTATCACATACCCCCTCAAGACAGTGCTCAGGCGGGAATCGGTCTCTCGGACGGAGGCGTCAACAACGACAGCGACAAAACCGAAATGTCGCGCGCCACGAATTTATCCCACATAAACGGTAAAACCTCATCCACAGCCGAAACAGAGCGATAATAATAATAATCATACAGAGAGAACACCTGTCGCGATTTCGCGCGCCATAAAATTCCGCTAACCACGCAAGGCATCCTGTAAGTTCAAATTGGCATACTCCTTTTCGTTCTCATCGTCGTCGTCATCAGACCTGTCGTCCTCCCGCCTGGAGGAACGGTCTCGACGATCCAATCCTGAGAAAAGTTAAGGAACTGCAAGTGGTGCAAGATTTCCATCACAGCAACCCCCAGCTTACTTTCGTTGATCTCGTGCTTGACGTCTCGTCGCACTCTCATCCTGAATCGGCCACGCTCATCATCAGAGCCGCTACTATCAGAGCCGCTATCTTGCTCATCTTGGTCAATCTTGCTAATTCCTAATGTCTTCCACACCAGTGTAGGACTTGCGATAACCCTCGACGTCCACACTTCTTTCCCAATCAGTTGTTTTACACATTTTCCATCAAAATACACAACAACCGCCGGCAGCCGAAGAGCCGGGAATCCGATAATTAAATCCTGGTAGAATCCTCTCACGAATTTAACCGTCCGCTTCGTCTTGGCCAAGAACGATAAAGATTCATCCAGTCTTCGAGACCTGGCTTCATGCAGGTTAGCTAGATGCACGACCACGACTGAGGTCTTCGAACTCTCGTTAACTTCCGTCACGAACTCTTGGCGACCGATATCTTTTATTTTGCCACCGGTATCAGCCTGAGGGTAGAGGAGACGGTGACGCAGTGGAAATTTGGTAGCTAGCGAGTGGGATGAGGCGCCAAAGGAGTTCTAAAATCCACGAGAAAAAGAGAGAAGTTTCGAAAGAAAAAACCTTCCAGTAGTTCCTCGGCATTTCATATGACGTTGAGGAGCGGAAAGGCGTAAATGTGATAATTCGATGTTCGAAACCCTTGGGAATCGACAATGGATTCGAACAAGATTGGAAAAGAAGGAAACTTTGTCAGTAAATTTTCGGCGAATCACGAGATGAGAATGGAACACAAGCAAGACGACCTATCCCGAGAACCTCCTTTTCCTTCACCGCCTTCCGTTTCATCTCTCCCAGTCGCTTTGCTCGGATCTTCTCCAACTCGTCATCAACACAATCGTCCACACTTTGCTGAATATCATTTCCGCTAGGATCCAGCGGGCGCGGGGCAAAATTACCCAGACGCACCTGAAGGAGCGAGACACCGTCACTTCCCGTAAAAATCCTCGGCGTGCGAAGATTCCCGTTCGTCCATCTTCTGAGCTTCACGTTCAGTAGCACCCAACGAAGTGAATTCCGAGATACGGCGACTAAACCAGTAGTAGTAAATAACTTGTACTGAATGAAAAAATCAGGGTGGCCGGACGGCCTCCTGACCGCTGAATAATAATAATCATCCCAGAGACCACGATCTCGTCCAGCTCACGAGAAGCTACTGGAGGATTGCAGATCTTGGACAAGCAAATTGCTTGAAGCAATTGTGAGCGGAGCGGTAATAATTTAGTGGCGCGTGACGGATACTCGATAGCCCCTGTTGTCTTGCCCCTCTGTGCTTACATGAATATCCTCCCACTCTGTCGTTCCCGGTACCAAAGCCATTATCAAACTAACCTATGACCATCACCCCATCAAAAGCCGGTCCGTATCGACACCTTGCTGAGTCGGAAACTCGACTCCAAGAGCAGTTCAGAAACAACACGCAGCACATGCAAAGCACAAATCGATCATCACCACCACCAACCGTTTCATTACAGCGTAATTCGTGTTGGTAATTTTTGTAACTTCAATCCGGCCCCGGAGAGCATCCAAGCCTTGCTCGGTTTCTGCGCTTTGAAGAAGTTCTCCCCGATGTACTGGAATGTGTCGAGTGCGCACTCTCTAGCGTTGAACTAACATGAAAAATACATCCTTCGGGGATCGAACCTGGGACCTCCGACCTTCGTAGGATCGGAGTATTGATCAGCGTCTCCCTGCGCCATATGCCGCTCCCTGAAGTCCCGCAAAGCAATGAATCTAAGGTCGAAGCATGAGATACACAAAATATATCCTCGGTATTCGGCCATACCAGGTATGGCATACCTGCTCATTCGTATCATATCGATTCTCCTAGACTTCAACGTCACTCGTCTCCAATGCCAGAACGGCACCTGAGCGGAGCGAAGAAAATTCAAAAGACTTCGACTGCTAAGCCGATCGATCGGACACGCTTGTTAATATCCACCTCCCGTCCTACTACCTGCACTATCCTGTATCCCATCGCTTTGAGTATACGCTCCTCCAGACGACGTGTGGCGAGCTTATCAAACGATGACCTGGGGATGATCGAGCCTTCCAGCATCACACAAGACGGAGTCCGTCTGACGGACCGCACACTGGGGAAGAAGAAGTCCCATTGAGCAACACCCCTCCACATGGAGCTAGCAGAACCCCCCTGGAGAGACGTGAAACGGGTGATGGGTTATTCTATCGACCCCCTCGATGCTCTGCCACAACGAGTGTATCAACCCTAGCGCCTGTGGAAAGGCAGACCACGAGCAAAGACGAGGGGTAAATGGAGATACACCAGAAGCCAACGTGATGTTGGCAACATCGATCCGATAAGAGGAAGCAACGAGTCCACCCTGCTCCACCCCCAGTACTACCCGTAGTGTCGATCGAAGTTGTTGCACTCCCAGATCAGCCTCCTATCCCTCTCTAGGATATCAAAAGTGAAGGGGCCTCGTCGGGCTCGAACGAAGTGAGCAACCTTCAATTTACCTGAGGCGACCGTAGTCAACATCAACAGTGCGAGTCTATCAAAGCAATTTCTGGTATGAAAGGCCAGTCGGAGATATACCGGAGAAGTTGGGCAAATGAGTTTCCGGCTTGGGGCTGATAGAGCTCCACTTCCTTCAACTCTCGCGGAGGCTCTCGAATTCAAGAGCGGATATAGTATATCCGAAATACACGTTTAGATGAGGTAGAGGGGCTAAGGAACGCCTCATGAATATTGAGGAGAGCTCCTAGTCTAGGAGAGATCTCCTTTCAAACTCAACACAGATGATGAATAAGACACGTCCAAAATGAAGGAGACTCATTTTTGAAATGCAACATGGCATCGGAGAGTTCGAAAACTCGGAATTCTCTCGAGATGAGACCGAACCGAATCGGTTGCACATATGCAGAAGCTAGAGCTCCTGCATCCAGAAAGTGATTACCACAATCACTAGCAGGAAATTCGTCGAACCGCTAGCATCACTGTCACAATCGGCTACTTTGCCAACTCGAGTGAGAGATCCTTCATGGACCTAGAACAACCATCCGGCTGTTTGGCGATGACAACGCCATGAAAAAGCTTGCATTGAACGATCTTGCATGATGTAATCCCCACCCCTTACGCCCTTGCGAAGGCAAACTGGCTCAGTTTAACTGAGTGAGCCCTGCCGCGGTGAAGACCTTTAGTTCCAGATCAGGGAACTCCCGCGAGGCTTCGCTCAAAAAGTCTTGTAAGAACCTACTTACATCCTCTCATTTAGTACTGTCATCCTCTCATCCCGGTCATATAGATTTCCGGGCAACTCTACGAAGGCATTGATAACCTTTCGAACTTTCCATATCAAGGCTGCTATGAATCTTTCATTCCCAGCCTTCACCGCGGCCTCAATGGAGCGCAGAGAGGATCCCTCCAACTCGGGCCACGAGTCATTTTCCGCCCCGACTTGGCCAACACACCCTAATATATAGACCATCGACGATGGCCATGATCGTTGACGGCCCTATTTCGTTCAAATTAAGGCCATGATCATTGACAGTACAACATTCAAGGAGCTGGGGAGCTGGTGAACTCGCCTCCTCCACGGGCCGTGGACCACGGCCGTTCAATTTCGGCGATCGCAGGGACGGTAGGTCAGGTAATCAGTCGACTTGACACAGCATGCATCAAGGGGAAATCCTAAGGAGTGCGATTCAGGAGGTTACTTGGAAAGAGAGATATCTCTTCCCCTCCTTTCATCGCGATTTTTCTCGATGGCTTAATTTTTCTGACGCCATATGTCTACTAATATTCTTTAAATACAAAAACTTCCCCTAAGAAGGAATACCGGATCTTCTTCAAAATCGCAACACTCCTGTAAGGAGTCGAACACCCGGAAAAGAGGCACTCCTTCCCCGCGTGTTAGATCAGATTTTCAACTTGGTCGCCCTCTCCGAGTATTACGTAGTATCACGCTTAGTTGTGTTATGAACTTTGGTAGGCGTAGAGGGTGGGCATCCTCGGGGTACTTCTCCACTGCTCTGTCCGCCTCCATATCTATGCGATGGACTCTACGAAGTGCGATCTTGGCGTTACCCGAGGGCGAGCGTATCTAAGGTCGGAGCATGGCAAATGCAGATATTAGCAAATACCCAAATGTCGGACTAATGCATGGCATCCACCGACTTCAGACTATGATTGGCGATTCTTGCGGGCAACCATAACTAATAGCAAACTAAGGCTCGAGGTCCATCCCCCACCCACATTACAGGTCCTCCCGTAGACAATATCTCAGGTGGGCCCTCACAAGGAGTAGCCGATTATGTGCCGCTCTGTGTTCCACAAACCAGCTGTCACCAACACCACCATCCCCCAACCGAGTGATGATCTCTTCAACCAAA
>JABANP010000433.1:0-45522 GCA_013115135.1 Perkinsus olseni
AAAATCGAGAAAAGAGAGCTGGGAAAGAAGAAAAAGACGAAAAGAGGGGAAAGGAGAAGGGAAAAAAACGGGAAAGGAGGAAGAAAGGAAGGAAGAAGGAAGAAAGGAGGGAAAGAGAAGAAAAGAGAGAAAAAAGAAGAAGAAAGAAAAAGCCAAGAAGAGACCATGTGCTGGGGTGTTTCAGCTCGACGCGTCAACTTTCAGAAGACACCGTGCGCGATTGCGTTCAGAGTAGTGATTGATCTCGCGACCTCAAGCTACGCGCTGGAACTTGACAACGCAATTTCCGCAACTATCCTACCCTCAGTCGAGCACCTAGAATCCGTACGCGTAACACGATTTATAACTGTGAATTGATGCTCGACTGCTCAACAGGAGTACTCATGTAGGAAAGCGGGGTACTGAGACCGTGACCGGAAAGACGCCCTTTCCATCGGTGAGCTGCAACAAATCGGAAGATTAATAGTTGAAGTACTTACCCAATAAAAATTTGGATTTCCCCCCCCCCCGGATTTTAAGCCGTGTATTCCTAAATTATTCGGCACATATTTCGAGGGACCGTCCGAGATCTCGGCACCCACTGAGAGTTGTGGTCTGAAACTTTGGGGTTATACTCGGTAGGGTACTAGAAGGTATCTCTATACAATTCGTTTCGCAACTCGTACCAGTTGGAGCTAGCGGCGAGAAAAACACGATATTCCAAATTCATTTGGAGGATTGTAGAGAAACGATTCTTTCCTTCGTAAGATTTCCGAAAGGAATGAAGGGAAAAGATTGAGAAAATCGAGGAAAATTGGAAAAAATAAGGAAATAATCTGCGCAAATAGCACTATACACAGGATGAAGGACAAGATAAAAGTACTGCTAAAGCGAGTCCTTAACCTTCATCACATTGCCCCTCGCTAAGATGAACCTATATAAAGTTCATGGCGAACAATCCAGGCAGGAATCATGACTTGACCATAACTCAACTCAATGCCTCCTTCGACACTGAGCAACACTTGCGGGTATGCGCGTCAGTGGTTATTCTCCGAATTGTAGTCTACCTAGTCATTGTTTGCTTCTTGAGGAGGGACGAGGTCTTCCAAGCCCCAATATACAATGCGATCTTGCCAACGGCGTGAACGCTTCGATTCATCTTCCTATCCGGCTCGGCTTCAACCGATTCAACCGAGTGGGTTGTCGCTGATACACTCACCTCAAGCTTTTTTATCCATCCGAGCGCTCCCATTGCAAGCCTTGAGACCTTTGAATGCGCGTCGTCTAGGGCCTCTTTGCGGTTCTTGAGAACCATTTTGTGCGCTGCAGTGCGATATCTGAAAACCATTCTGTTCAGGATCCTTGGTTACCGTCCTATACCCTACGAGTGAACCGCTCGCTGGTCGACGGTTTCGAGAGTAGGCAAAGAGAAATCGTCTCCCGTCGAACCTTCAATACCTGTCATTCACGGAACATTGTATTCCATTATGGAATTCTCATGGCTGAACAGATATGCGGAGTATAGACTACCATCCGTCCCATCACCCTCCGTGTAACACCACCGATCTATTTCGGGCATCATCTGTGTCATGTCGACTCCTTCCCACACTCTCAAGGGTAGCGACCTAACGAACAAGCTCATTCCAAAACCAGCTCGATTCGGTGATACACGATGCTGTTACTCTCCAGACTGATCGATTGGGTCGACTTCTCCAGAGCTATGTCGACGCAGGAGTCTCTTCAGGGACATGCGCTTTGGCATCTCTCCAGTGAAGCCTGAACTTACGAACTGAAGACGTCGAGTCAGACAACGTCCCGGGTGCGCCGCACCCCTAAAGCTTGAAGGCATACCATCGGCATCATGTCCATCCGGGATTCGTTCAGCTCACCCGAAATGATCTCGAAGAGTTCTCCCCATGGCACCATGTCCAGGTGTTTAATCATGCAATCAAAAGTTGAGTCGAGAATCTCGCAAGTGGCAACGCCTCTCTCAACCAGCACTTGAAACAATCGGACTCGCGCAGCATACAATGCCTGTAAAATTGGATACGCAAAGCGCAATCGGCGTCCGCGAGGAATGTGCCACACACGCGAAAGCCTTGTAGAATGTTTACTACAGACTTCGTCTTATGTTCGACAGTTCTGTAGTACACATAAGACGAAGTCTGTGGTGCACTTCTCTAGTTCTGTAGTACAAATGAGACGAAGTCAGTGGTGCACTTCTCTGTAGTGTCTTCGCAAGTATTCTTCAAAAGGCCCACCGAGTCACTCTCAAATCAACCACAGAATCATATCGAGCTCTACGCGCCTTAGAAAAGCTTTTCTCCAGGCAGCTTCACGTCGTGACTTGAGCGGTCACAGCTGGTCACTCACACACCTTACCTTCGCGCAGTGTCTATGACGGACCTCTTCGCGCTTCTTGAGTGCCGCGAGCTGGAGCTCCGACTCCACATCTGGATGGTCGATCCGGCTCATGCTCTCCAGTGTCTCAAAGTGCGCATCGTATCTAAGATGAAGGCAAAAAAATCGACTGGTCGCAGTTCTCAAATCATGAAGAAGCCAAGTACTTTAGGCCCAGGATCCAGCCATGAGGCCCTCCCCGAAGGAGTGCCAGTGGGACCGAACAGAATATCACGCACATAGAATTACCCGATGGTAAACACGGCCGACTAGTGAAAGAGGAGCATATTCTCTCTTAATAGGAAAAATATACTCAGGCTGATAAACCACGGACACTTAGCTCCATTGAAGAGTAGAAAGTCATATTAAAAAAGGATTCCTTTCTCAAAGGGAACAATAACTTTTGGCGAAAGTTCCGCCACGTTTCGCCGCGAAACGTACTTCTTGCTCGATGCATCGCACGCCGACGAACATCGGTCAAGACTTGTCTGTATTTCTGCTTCGTATCGCGTCACAGCCTCCTTCACTCTGAAGCGGAAGTTACATTGATGACTCTGGCAAGAATGAGAGCCCCCACATCTCGTTGAAGATGACTTGACTGGCCTTAGGAATGATGTTGTCTCTCAGTCTCGAACAAATACCCTTCAACTTCCCAAGGCTCTCTGAGCGAAGTTTTCCACCAGAATCGAGTACCTTAGAAACAAACAGCAGCAATGACCGCACGCTCTGAAACGCGAGGCTTCGCACCCCACTCGACCTACTGAGTCCGTGAAGGCCTGGAGATAGTGTGGGAGATTTCCTCCGATTTTCTGCTTAGCGGTGGCTACCTCATCTTCGATGGCCGTTTGATACCTGGTATATAGCAAAAACCGCTGTTCGAGGTGAACAGAAAAGAAGCAGCGACATGCAGTAACAGCCCCTCCGCACGGCTTCAATGTGTCCGACTTCAGCGGACCCATAACCGCAAGCAGCGAGTCTGATCGTATGGATGCCTCATCTACGTCATTAGCAGATTCGAATGTCCATGGGAGACGCTGCAGCACTCTACTCGAAGGGCATGCTTTCGCATCATACCTGATTCTTCAATCGTCCCACACCTTCTGAGCCATCTCGTTTCACCCACCTCTGTCTGTGTGCTGGCTTCACACCTTCTAGGTATTGTATCAAAGTCACTACACAGGCTACCAGAATTGACTAAAAGGCAACCCAAAATAACAAGAGTATCATCGGAAGAGGATGCAGACGCCCGATAGACTCACCAGAGCTCCACGTATCTCCAGTTCCAGGCTCGGCGTCACTTTCACCAACACATGATCACGTGGACATCCGGCCGTCGGCCCCACCTGAACATGCGACCTCGGCATAATCTATTAATCTGATATGGGAGCTCCACAGGGTCCGACTGACACCAAGCTTCCCGGCCAAGCAGACGTCTGCCTCCACGGCACTCCATTGTTGATCACAACGGCATGGTGGGACACTAGATAGGAGTCCCAGCATGGGACTCAGACTGGGTTACATATGGTCACTCAGTTACTATGATTGGTCACCCCACGGACCGTATGCGTCCGTTCAATAATACTAGTAGTATTATACTACGGCTAAGCTGGAATCAGTAATGATCTTCGTTAAATAGTTCTCGAGATCAGCGATCTTCGATAACGACTCGGTTATAGGGCTTGAGAGCTCCCGAACCTGAATAGGGGGATGCAGAGAACCTATAAGTGACATGCATTCCACCACTTGATGTTTCAGTACATTGGATGAGCGTAGAAACTAGCGGGCTGGGAAACAGAACAGCATCAACTCTCACCCGCTCTTGTAGCTGCCTCCTAACAAGAACGTGTTCCTTCCCGAGCCCATGTGAAACACATACCTCCTCCAGGACCTACCCGAACGACCTTAATGCCCAACCATGACGCTTCTGGCTGCACGAAGCTAATCGTGCAGCACATCTCGCCCCTGGTACGTTGCATTCTCTACCGCAATTTACCTCTCGTCCACTTAGGTTCTCAAGCCGTCGGTACGAAATTTTCGTAACGAGAAGTATCAAGCGCCATGACAGAGAAGTTTGGGGATGATGAAGTGAGATGAAAACCCTCCGATTTCGGCTCAGATTTTTGTGCGATCAGCAGCACTGCTAGCCGTGAAGGTCCGCCAAAGTCCCGCTTTCTGATCTTCATGCCCGGCTTCTCACCTTCTTTCGTTCTACCTCGAACTCGTCCAGAGGCCGTTCGATCATGTCACTCATGGCCGCATCTATCTCGTTCATTCGTACTTGCCTACAAATCACCGAGAAATCATCTCGACAAACTGCATCTTCTTACCTCTCCGCCGCCTTAGCTCGCAGTGACTCGTTGAGCTTACTAACCTCCGCAGAATAGTATCTAAGCCCTCAGCTTCTAGGATGAAAGTATCGAAGAATGGAGTATTATACTCCAGCAGAGTGCAGAAGAGTCCATTCACAGTCTGCCTGTCCTCACTCTATTTCGGTCTTGCTATACCCTTCGAGTTTCTGCTGCTTCTGGATCCTGATTACATCATCGTTCGCGCTCACTAGCTGGGTTATCTGACGATCTACGGTCGCTCGGCTCTAAAGGCGCGCTCACTGACCATTGAATCGCTCAGGCATGTCATTTCTCCCAAGGTCTCTCGATAGAGTCGTATCAATTTATCACCTGCAATTCATCCGAACACTGAATCGGCCTTCCGAGTGAATCGATTTTCCAACTTCTACTAAAGAAGGCCTCGAGCTTCGTCCCCTTCGCACCGAGCGTGATACAGAGCCAACGCTACTGAGTCATTACTACCCACTCATTATTCTGAGATTATCTACGCGTGGCCTGTGCGAACCCATCGGAGCGGCTCTCTCCCAGCCCGTACGGCTGGTTCATGTGAACACAGCCAAGGACGATCTGATCATCTCAGAACTGACCACTTTCCCTGGAGCGCCTGGCCAGATCCTTCAATTCACTCAGAACATTCTCTGGAGTGCCGGTGCCAGCTTCCTCGCCGGGCTTCAATCGTGATAAATGGTGGAAAAGCTCATCGATGGTGGAACGGAATCTAAGAGCAGTTGGAAATTTCACAACAAAATATTCAACCAAACCCAACCACAACCCGGCGAAGAATCACGCGAGAGACTCACCTTTGATCACCCTCGATCAAGCTGTCTACTAGTGTGTCGAATCTATCGTCCTGGTCGCGTGACTCCCTCGCTATGCCGATTATGTGACGCTCGAATTTGCTCTTGTGTGACATGATCTGCTTCAACCTCGGCTCGTACCACTGAATGGATGAGCGATATCATCCCCGACCAATCGAACAGTCCCCTCGCCGACAGAGTGTCCGCAAATTTCAATCTCCTCAACATGCTCGAGTCTCCAAGCACGAAGCTCCACTTCACTGGAACTATTAATACGGGCCGGGAATGTCACCTCAGATCGGACCAAGCCTTTCCGCGTGGCATGCTTTCGCAGTCGATCATCGAGCTCGCAACTGAGCTCCTCGTTACCCTGACCAAGCCAGTGGTGAGGACCATTTGCCTTGCGAAAGGCGGGTCGAAATTGGGTGCACCTTCCTCGCTGAGTTCTTGCTGTCGTCGAGGAGTACTTCCGTCTCCGTCTGCAAGAATTCTATCAATTTCACACGGAGGGCATGAATGTAACCGCATAACCATTCCAGTTCGACGTGAACCTAAGGGAAGATAATCAACGTTAAAAATAAAAGCTCAAAAATACGTCCTTCACGCACTCGTCTCCATTTACGCGTACCGGCCAGGAATCTTCAACTCCAGCTGCGGCCTGAGGATTGCACTGAGTGGAGTACGTAATCGGGCCTACCTCAGTAATCTCGTTGCTGCCCTCATGAGCGTCTTCATCAGCTGGATCCTCCTCCTTCTGGTCCTCGGTTGGAGAGTCGTCCGTTGGTTCGCTAGCTCCCTCTTCGCTGGCTGACACCGAGTAGCGATCCCACATTGTAATCCACAGAACTCCCTACCATCGGTTTGTTCTCGGCAAATTCGCTCCTCAACAAAATGCAGCAGGTCGAGCAACTCGTACATCCCCGCTGCAGCCACGCCAGGCCAGAGTTCCAAGGGCTGCTCGGTTCCTATTGGAGAAATTTCACACCGGCATGCGTCTGGGTCTTATAAAGAGGGAGGGGTGGACTAAATCACGTTCGCGCTGGATACAGGCTTTCGGCGCACGCCACGAAGGAGCTAGTAGCTCAGGGCTGCTACCCTTCAGCGAGCATGTTGAATATTACTGTAGCTCGACATGTAGGCAGCCCGCCGAAACACAAAATAACCAACCGGCAATAGCTCAGTTGGTAGAGCGTCCGACTGTAGTGTTTGGTATCGGATGGTCCCTGGTTCGATTCCGGGTTGCCGGACGTTTCGCAAACGCATTTCTTCACGAGTTGTTTGGTACAGTTACGGTCGTATGAGTCGATTCCTGGTTCTTCAACCTTCATGAGGTCAGCGAGACCTCATTGGCTGCGTCTGCGCGTCATGTCACGGTTGGTCAGACTTTATTCCATTCTGCGCGTGGCGATCGCGGGTCCCACCGCCGAGGAGGATCTTCTCAAGTGGCAAAAGAATTCATAAGCAGTAATACGCCCTGACGACCCTCTCTCACTCCAAAAGAAAGCGAACCCGATCATTCAAATCACAGTCAGAGATGAGGAGTCGGACTCGGCCCACTAGACGCCTCAGGCTCACCTCAAGTCCGAAGATATTCCCCATTACGCTCTTTTGAAGGTCGAAGAAGGTCTGAGACTCGTCACTCCCTTCATTCAAGCCCTTGTAGGCTTCCTAAGTTTGCCATGACCTTGGCGTGCTTACCTCCACTGCCTTCGGATATTCCTCGTGGATGTCTAGCATCTGCTTTGCGAAATCTTCTATTCCCGCAGCCATGTGGTCCAGATGGGCGTAAGCCTGATGGACAATCAACTCCAGCCGAAACCCGAAACTGGATACCAACGCGGCCGAGTGGTCGGCGCTTCCAGTAACACTAAAAATCGCTTTCATTGCAGCGCACACGCGACGCGGTCGGCGCAAGCGGAACGTAGTTGAGCGTTTGTGCCGCAAGTGAATCGCTGCCATCGACCACTTCATTCAGACCTCCATAGTAGCCTTCTCCAGGTCAGGATCAATGTGGGCAGAGTCTCGGATGCTCCTGCGGTACTCCTGTAGCTCCCCTTCATTAGCCTCGCACTCCGCCTCATGCTCAGCCTGACTGCCACTCACCCTCGGACGATCTCACGCTAACCGCTACCCTGTGCTTCCGCAACTTTTTATCGTGTTCTGTCACCATGCCCTGCTTCTGAGTCTTCATCTCTTCCAGAGCTGTTGACGCCTCAACCATGAGCGATGCAACCCGAGAGCACCTGGATAAGCTCTCCACAGAATCTCAAGAATTGCCAACCCGTGTGCCACCTTGTCCGCTGCTCTCCCTCTAGTTTAAACAGTTTTTCCTTGCTTTTCGAAACCATACAATCCAGCTGTGCGTAGCAAGCATAAAGTTCGGACGAGACCGCGGCGTCGGCCACATCGGCCGCGGTTAAATGCTAACAAAAACCCTTTCGAAGTGTTGCTGAACAAACAGGATCCTCATTTTCATGAGGAACCAAGGCAGCAGCAGAGCAGCATCGAATGAGCGGCGCATATTCCCACCTCGCCCCAACTTGGTCGACAGTCGATCTGTTCGATCACAGCCACGAGTTGGTCTCTGAGCTCCCGCCCCAGTTCCTCGATACGACACCGAATCCTGTCCATAGCCTCGCCTTGTACAGAATAGGTCTGCAACACAGCGCAATGGTCATTCCATTATCACCGAGAAACGCAGCGCGCAACGGAACTCCGTTGCGTGAGCTGACGACGCCGTCGCTACCAAATACCCTACCTTCTCAGCTTCATCCCCAAGTTCGATCAAAGATTCCAGAGCGGCCTGAGTTCTGGCACCAGTCAAATCGGACACGGCCAAATCTCGAATCTACCAGGGTACGAGTTCGAACAGATGAAGAGAGAGCCGTCACCTCCAAGAGGATCTTTAATCGGCGCTGCAGCAGGTCGGTCTGACTTTCTTTAACAAAATCGAACACCTGAAATATTGCCTGTTCGAAAGATCTTATCGCTCCCACTCGAGCATTCACCCTAACGAGCTGTGGAGGGTCCTGAAACTCTGGGCCACGGATCCTCTCCAATGCCCCCCTTATAGCCCTATCGTGGCGGCATGTGCGCCATGCATGTCGACCACGCTCCCTGAAATTTGAAAGGGCTCAGCCACTGCCCTTTCCATCAGGCCCACGCACCATCTCTCAGTGAGGGAAACCTTCTCATCATTGCATCTGATCGTGAGGAGCTTTTGCACCAACTCGACATGCTCTTTCCTGTTCTCCGCAAGGACACTGTTCGCCTCTGTTGTCAGTCCACAAATAATCCTGCCAATCACCGCTATGGAACGGATACACGGGAAGAAGCTCGCTGAAGGAGTGGCCGATATTGATGTCGCCTTACCGCTCCACACTGCCTTGATCAGCATGGGCAGCGAGTAGTAGTTCCTCCGTCAGGGACCTCAGACGCTCATCTATTCTACGTTTACGTACAGCGCATTCGATATCCTAACGGCATGCGAGAAGGCGATCCGAAAGTAAGAAAATGCGCGGCGACGCAGCGGCTTCCCGAGGGACAAGGCAGGCTCCAGTATCGGCATATCATGGCCCAGTACTCCACAAGGCAGGAGTATTGGCATGTGGCATGTCAGCTCAGATACATTTACTAGGACAGATGCGAAGCCCAGCTCGAGGCCTTTGCCGTGGGTGAAGGTAATTATCCCATAACCAACAGATACTCAGATCGGACCTCCAGTGACTGGGCGAACTTGTCAATCAGCTTTCTCCGGTCCGCGATTGTGGACTCCACCATCTCCAAAACTCCATCGATCCACTCTATGCTCTTAGAGCCTGCAAGGGCCAAATGTCAACGTCAAGAATGCTCTTCTTCACTCAGGATAGCCTCTCCCTCATCATCTCCCTCGTCGATTTCCATCACACGCAACAAAGCCGCTATTTCAGAGTCCTGCTGATTCAAATTGGAGTTGAGGTTCTCTGACGCGACTTCAACCTGAGGAAGAGCTAATGCCTACTGTATGGAGTTACGTTGGACTACTTTAGCGGCGCACTCATCCGCGAGAGCGGCAACATACTTGTGGTAGCCGTCCAAAGCCTCATCGTGCCGAGTCTTTCTCCTGAGGAACAACATCGCCGGCGAGCGAGCAACAATTCCAGAGAGGCTTGTTTCGTCCTGCGTCGAGACCATAGCGCAGCACGGCTAGGGCCACATGAGCTCATGCCAGGAGTAAGTGATTCCAACATACTTCGACGCAAACTCCTCCCGCTTCTTCATTCGTTTCTTATAAGCCTCCACTGTTTCCTGAGGGCAGTGTGCCGACTCCATTCCGTTAGAGAGCCAGTACGTACATCACTCGGACTCAGAGTATCCGCAAGGCTCTTGACCATCTGTCTCTCTTCTTGTATTTCAATCAGATGCTCGGAAGGATGCTTGTCAGCCTGCTGAACAACTTCAACACTACGTGCATCGAGCGTTAGAGTAGAGACTGTTGAACCTCTTCTCGGATTACCATCTTCGCTCCACGCACTCTCTCTTGCTGAAGCTGAGAGAATATCTGGCAGCCAAGATGCCGTGGAGAGTGCGGACGTGCACAAGCGAGCCGCGAGAAGAATTGTAGCGCGGGTTGCCGTAATTCTCGGGGACACTAGATCTCAGGCACGAAATTACTTTTATATCCTGTGCGTTCCTGAATCCGTCGCACGGATTAGCCATCCTCCCTTCATTAAAGTCGTTAGCCGACCCAGTCATTGCAGTTTGAACGGGACGAGAAAGCTAAGAGAAAGGTTCTATCGGGATTCGGACCCGAGTCGCTGGATTCAAAGTCCAGAGTGCTAACCGCTACACTATAGAACCACACAAAAGCAACTCCACTCAGTGGAGTCCACTGTTATGTAGTGCAGTTAGCTGAGTAGTTTACTGATTCTGTTTCTGTATACGTTGTAAGCATATCTGTGATAGAGAGTCTTTACACTCCCTTGTTCGAACCGGTCGAGAGCAGAAGAGGAGCCAGGTACCCCTCGGGTCATCCCCACTGTTCATCAGAGTACAGGGAAGCACTTAGCCCCATTTAACAACAGCAAAAGACAATTCACCACGGCCGTAAAGTCCACCAATTGTACAGTCATGCCGAAAGGAAACCACCTCGTCCGCCACATCACATCAAGGTCGCTTCTGTCGGCGTCCCTCAGTCAATAAAGCTCCGCTGGACTAGGCCGAACTCCATGTAGCTAGATTTCGCAAGATAGTTAGGCTCTCTCCGGAAGATCACGTAATCAAGCTGCATTAGGTACTCTAGCAAAGACCGGGCGGACTTTGGATCTCTCCAGTGCACTTCAATCAGTATCTGTGTGGGAAGGCCTTTGCCGCTCTTCACATCAAACCAAGTTCTGAACGTATCGAACTCGCATCCCTCACAGTCGATCTTGAAAATGTCAATCACGCGGTCTGCATGTCCGAGCATCCTCCGCATTGTGGGAAGGGTAAAATGCTCCTTCGCCCGATTGTCTCGGCTGGCGAGCCCCCAGTGCTTCCAAGTGATGTATGCCGGTCCAGCCCTCACCGCTTTCTCGTACAACTCCTTGTCGATCTCGAAAACGAAAATCTCAGCGTTCTCATTCACCTCGTCATGGAAGGCCGCCTCAAAAGAGAACGAATTCCCGTAGCCTACCGAGTAGATGATCACCGGTTCACGTCGAAACTCCCTTCCCAACTTGTAGCTCTCGCATACCCATTTACCGCCGTCCCCGCGGGTCCCCAGTCTCTCTTCAAATTCACAAGATACTTCGGGAAACGTATTCCGTGCGAACCACTTGTCCGGTCGATTTCTCTGAGGCCCAACAAACTGCCTAGATCGTGCACTCGGCAGAATATCTGACATTCTCGTCTGGGACCTCGATAGTGGCTCCGGGACCAGCGAGCGGGTCGATCCTTTGCAAGGGCTACCAAACCCCGCAGGCATCCGGATCCACGACATTCTAACGGCTAAGCTCCTCCTGCCCTCGAAGTCGGGATAGAACTCCTGCTCCTTGCTGAGGACGACAAAATCATTCTGCGCCATCCAGTCCAAGAAGTCGAACTGCTTCCTCGCTGCCGTGTAGTCATCCATCGGCCATCGCAATAGCACAACAACTTGCTCAGCCCGCTGGACTTCTTCCAGTGCAGCATTCGGCAATGAGCCTCCCCGATCAGTGTCGATTCTCAACAGAGTCAGTTGGTGCTCTCCGTGAACCACCGCCTGGTAGGCCTCTCGTCGGGGATGGTCTGTTTCGAAAATACAATCCTCGTTCATCTGATGCAGGGCGCGTTCAGCCGAGAAAAGCTCCTCTGGTGCAGTCTCGTCATTTCGGACATAAGACCTCACCCTACAGTCGCCTCTGCCGGGCTCGAAGGCTAGCCTTGGGTCGCAGAGTACCATACTCACACTCGTACCTCCCAGCCGTTCTTGGAGGGGGCAAGCGAGAGTCGGGTGGTAGGTGCTCATGTAGTACTTCCCGAAGGCTTTCTCATTGGCAGTGGGGACGCGTCGATCAACTGGCGGTATATAGAGGTGCTTTTGGTGCAGCATACGATGGAGGGCCAATGCCTTCGGTCGTGATCCAAACAGTAGTTGGACCAAAGGAAACGACCGGAGCTGCTCGCTTACGACTGAGCATGACTCTGCGGTCATCAGCTCTTCGCTCGCAGGTATTTCACGAGGAATCATAAGCTGACGCAGAGACGCCACAAAAATGATGACACAGACCGCCAAGACCGCTATGGCGAATGCTCGTTGTTGGGTTAGCAGCTGCTGCATTGATAGTAACCGGAAGCCAACTAAGGCCAGCTCAGATCATTCGTAGTTCCGCAGGGTCCATTGACTTGCAACACGTCGCAACCTTCAGCGATGGAAGACGCCCTCAATGCAGTGCTACAGCGTGCTGTTCATGAAACTGCCAACGGCAGCTGATTGAACCGCGTTGTGAGAAAGATTCCAGCTGGCTTGCTCAGGCTCCCTCACCGCCCTCCAGCCATCGAAGAAGGGGGGTCTGAGGCCATGCTTTGGCGCGCTTCTCGATGTCTCTTCGAACGGAGCGAGGCCCGTGATCCCTCCGCTGGGGCTTGTCCTACGAGAGCGGCAAGGAATTTCACAGAGAGAACACAATCACAATTAAGAGAAGCTCTCAATGCAGGGAGGGTTCGGAGCGTCTCCGCTACTAGCGGACCACTAGTCTCTCAGAGACTGTCTCTGACCATGAGATAGCCATACCCGTCATGAAGGCTTACTTTCCGGGTGGTCCATTTCGAGAAGCCGTTCAAGTTCGATATCGCGGAGTTGACAGCCATTGTAGTGGGGCCACCCAGTAGAACCATGCCAGGTTCTTTCCTATACAGCGCCTTCACAGCTGTGACCTCTTTTTTCGTACTCTCTAAGGGTACCAATAATACCAAAACTCTCTCCGCACTCTTACCGTCCATTCGCCGGTTGAGTCGGAGTTTACTCTCATACTGCCTCAGCTCCTCTCTATGAGCCGCGTCCCTCGCTATTCTGTCCAGTCGCGGAGTCGTCCTGGTCGGTATGTACCTCCATCAACCCCTCAACCGTACGAGCTCGCATGACCGCTCACTCGAAGGTGCCCCAGAGGTCTTCAGTCGGTTCAGAACAGTCGCCGCCCGCCCGGCGGCCGAATGCCGTAGGTGAACCTCGGAATAGAAGAGGGTAGCTTCACCGTTGTGGTCTTTTTCCTAGACTCACGAGAAGACGCTGTGGGTGACTTGACAAACCGTCGTCTAAATCCTTGCCGTCTGGATTGGGGCGCATTGGCAGCTGATCTGGCAGGGGAATGGCACCTCTACGACCGATTCATTGAGCCACGCAGGAGATTGTTTGACATGTGGCAAGCTTCTAGTGCGAACGGACCAAGCATTCCTCAAGACTTAGAAGGGGCGCTTGGAAGCAAGTCCGAGAACCGCCGGGATCGTGTTCCTTGTTCGGGGCCCTAGCCAGCCGTGTAACGACTCGGCATCGCGCAAGAGCATCGTCCGTCACAGTGTACTCACTCTGTGGTGGGCCTGCTCGTATGTGCCGTCGATATAGTCACTGGTCGGCGACACGGTGGCGGTGGAGGCGGTACTGGCTGAGGGACGAGAGGAGGAGCTCGATAGCCTCTACAGAAGGGGATACCCAAGACGAGGGCTCACACGATGTGGTTCATCTATGGTAACAGGTAACACCCTTGCCGGGTTCAAAGTAGCTCGACCCAGTGCAGCCAGGTGAGGGTTACGTGACCTGATATTATTTACTATTGGACTATCATCATACTGTTATACAAGCACTTAAAGCTGTAGACGGGACAAGACTCCCTCCAGTGGGCATACAGTGGTAAATTATCGTCGATGATTCATTCAAAAGAAGAGATCGAGAGGACTACTCTGTGCAAGACTGGTGCGGTTCCGAAATCGATTCAGTGCTCCAAGTTGAAGAAGCAATATCAGACTCCCTGCACGAGTTTTCTCGCACGAAGCCCTCTTGCTTGCACAGTCCTAATGACGAGGCACATGGGAGGCGGCCCGAAGTTTCTTTCATTGCTACCTACTCGCGATTCGTACCACAATCCGCACATAACACAGAGTAAGACGACCACCCGAGTCTAGCTCCGGCGCGCAAGGCCTACCTCCGATCATCCCTGTCCGTGTACTCCGACGGCTCCCACCTACCTAGCCCGTTCAAGGCTTGCCCGGCAGCGCCCTTCAAGCGGTGTATGATGGAGCGTTCAATGGGCTCCACCAACGGCGATACGTCACCGCTAGCGTTGGACGCTTCAGTCGACCTCTCTCCGCGCCAGGCTCGGGCCTGAGCGGGCCACGGCATTCGGACAACCACAAGGTTGCGACTGAAGAGAGTGCGCGCGTCAGTTCGACGTCCAACCGTCGGCGGCCAGACTTGATGCGCTAGCGACCTGTCGCGTTACTCAGTTACACGCCCGAATGCTGCCACAACGAGCGGACGTTACAGGCGAGAGCATTTCATAATGAAATGAAAGTTTAGTCAGGAAAGAGGTCGCGTGATACAGAATACACAGGAAAGGCACGGCAGTGATGAAGCTGAGCAGCGAGCACCCGTCATCATCGCCGTTACCATCGGGTTGTGGTCCTCCCCTCCCTCCTCATCCTCGTCCTTCATGCAGACTGTGAGGAATCATATACCGAGATTACACTGCACAGCTCACCACTATTCGCCTGTCCTTTCTGATCGGCCGTCGCATCCTCTGAGCCCTCTGCGGCATCCTCATCATCATAGCCACCACATTCCCAGACCAGGATGACCAATAGCTTTACTCTCCGGAGCAGCGTCCCGAACCATGACACGCTGAGGCGTGCATGCACGGACTTGATTCTTCTTTCGACAGCACGGATGCAGGAGCCGAAGATTCTCCAGAATACCTTCCTGAAAGTTATCGTTGAATGAAAGGCCGCAGCGTCGCTCTTGATACGCCAAATGACCTCCGCAGAGAACTGTCAGGGTATCAGAATAAGAAGGAAATACAGGTCGACCGGATGAATACAGATGTTGCTCCAAAACACTATCGAGCTCAGTTCTTCTAGATGACCTCATCAGCGCCTTTGGCATGTCAAGTACTGTACGGGAATACTGCCCGTTCTAATGGGCATGAGGTCAACGGGAAGACCATCAATCCTCGCGTTGATCAGGAAAAAAGCACGGTGAACCCGAACATACCTACCGCAGTATCCGGTTATACTTCCACGATAGCGCAAGCAAAATGAGCAGTCCTCCTAGACCAGCGAGTGTCAGGTCCCGAGTAACTTCATTCTTGCTACCTGAGTAGCTCTCTCGTATAAGACTTCAACGACAGCCTGCCGACCTATCGATATCCAGGTTATGTCCTCGCCGGAAGTCCCTACCCTTGGGAAGGTGCACTCCCAAGGGTCTTCGTTCGGCGACTCGGGACACGACCATGCGTCACAAAATCTGTCTCCGATGCTGACTCCAAAACATCAAGTGTCGATTTTACGTCTGATTGGCATCACTGTAGAAGTTGCAGCAATCAAAAGTCTCTCTGGTTGGACAGCAGCGGAAGGGCTCCTCCTTGGGATACCAGTATTCCTCGATGCGCGAATATGCAAACTCCATCTGGTAACCGACGAACCTACGGCTGGACGATCCGCTGGAGGCGACCATATCTGGCCTCACTGATAGGTCCAGTCAGTGGTCATGATCTCTACAGCAAATCTGCACTCGCTACATGCGCTGCTGAAGTCAGTGAAGCGACACACCCCGCGGGAAGTGGAGTTACGCTCCGGGAGAGAAACGCGGGCTGAACGGGAAAGAATGATAAATGTGCCGCCCGGGCTGTGAGGAAATGTCATTGAGGTAAAAGAGTAGCATTCATGCTATGGGCAAGCTGGGTTGCAGAGATGATCTCTGAGAGATCATAGCCAACTTGTTGTGTACGAGTGTGACGATTCATCACACGAAGCCCCGCCGTAGGGTCGACCTCAGCCTCGGACGGTTTTACACGGTATCTTCACAATTTCTAGCTATGATGCTATGTGTAGCTATGATGGTCACGCGGAACCTCACCCGCTCTCAACGTGAAGATGAGCAGCATGAGTGCACCTACCATAACTATACCCACAAGATAGCGGTTATGACGTACTCGGGTGGAGTACCTGGCATGTTATGATCTGCGGAAGAATAGGATGATTCGGGTTCACGATTGAAAGGCTGAGCGAAGGCTACTCCTTGGCACAGCAGACGCAAGTAATTGTAACGTGTCGGAAGGTCAGCTGCTCACCCATGCTCGGCCAGGCGACCTGTATGTGCTATGAGATCCGGTCCTCTAGCGACTAACCAACAGCCGAGGCGTCCACATAACTTCATTTGGTTCGGGAAAAATGCAACTATTCTCTCAAGTTTATTTCGAGTCCCAGTCCCTGAATCAGCCCCGGCGGAAAGTGACCACTTGGGGCTCACATTAACCACAGCCAACCAGCAATATGACTCAAACATGTTTCTGTCTTAGACCACACGATTCCACGCTGATCCCGTTTTCGATTCTTGCTGTGTAACAGATGTGCGCGTAGATTTCGCAGCAGTGACACACTGGCACCGATTGTCAAAAAGATTCCCTGAAAGGCTTCGTCGGCTTAACTTGCGACTATAAGTCACAAACACGAACATCACTAGCCCATCGGTACAGCCGAATCAGTCTGTGGGTGATGTCAAATCGTCCGAGGAGTGGCCGTGGTAGAAGAAGTACGAGGCTCCCGGTGCCTTAACAACCTCAAGCGCCGTGGCGGCACACCGGGCAGTTTTATTTCGTCTTGAGGCTTGCACCCCGGACGTACCGTGAAAACATCAGAGTGCCCTGAGATATTGGCTTTCAGAATTGAGAGTTTGCAGGACTTTCCGCCCTAGCCCGCGGGAATAGTGCATTCTAAACATCAAGCTGCTCACTTTCCGAAGGCATCGACAATCATGCATACAGTAGCGATAGAGCGATAACTTGGGCCTCATAAGGTCGGTGAGTGCTTCACGGCGGTATCATACCGGTGGTGTTCGATCCAAACTTGGATGCGTGCGCGCCTGGACTTGCAATTTTGGGCATCCCGGTAGAGCGTTCGACAAACTTTACCGTGTACGTATGGAATACGTAGCCTTTCGATCGGTATACACATTATTAATTATAGTTTTAAGGATTATATATTGACATGGCATTCGAGTCGTACCATTCTCCATATTCTCTAGCAAAAACATGGAGTTTGCAGGGTCGAATCCACAACGAATATTCTAATATAATTCGTCAACATTCTCGAGCTGGTTCCCCAGTTCTGATCTACCGCTGCGATATGATGCTACATAAGGTACACCGGTGTCCCACGGGCGGCACATTTTCGGCTCTCACTGCAGTCGCCGATCGACAGCACCATTTTGGACACCTTGGTTCCTCGTAATATTGATTGTCTTCTTCCGAAGTTTTGTCTACAAAAGATTCTGCGTTGAGGAATCTCAAGACCTTGGAGTTGTTCAGGAAGTTTTGAAACACCCTCTCTACAAATTGAAGCCTAGGCCAGACGACTACAAGAATGAAAGAGAGCGCTATTGTTCTATTTCAATCTGGAGGGGCGTAGACTGCCATCATAAGCAGGCAGGGTGCAGGGAGTTAACATACTTCTACTTCAGCTCCTGGTCAGTGACCTTCATCTAGCCATTCACCCTTCCACGGCATCGGTATTCCCTTCGACATTCTCATTTACAGGGGCGATAGTTTGACCGAGCTTCTCAGGGTCGGAGGTCGCTGGGCTCGTTTGTACAAGCGTAGTGGAAGTTAAGACAGTAAGATCACGACAACAGAGACGACTCATTGATGCTGTATCCCCTCTCGTGGCCAAGTCCCGCTGTGTATTGCGACACTCTCAGTCTTTTTTCTCTCCCTACATTACTGCTGTTAACGGTGGCGGGTGCGCTGTGCCAAATCAACCATAGCTACTCATAAATAATCATGCTAAAAATCCCGCTTTACGTGGCAGCGCGCTACTGGGGAAGGGGCGCGCCCTAAATCCATACAGGGGGGACATCACCGAGAAACTCGACGTGCCCCCTTCGGTGGGGCCCGAGTCCGAGTAGTCGGAAGTGGTCGTAAGTGGAAAGCACTTGAATAGGCCCCTGGTGCGAACTATATAGCAAATATGTCGTCAGTAGTACGGCAGACGCCCACAAATAGGAGCTTTCCAAAACACAACAACTTCGGCGGGCATTAGAGCAATAACATTAACAACCACGAGACACTCCAGGACACCCGAGCAAATGCAGCCAATAAGACACTGTCTCAAACACAGGATAAATTAGCTCTTGAATCGACACGTTCTCAAATTTTGTCACAAAGAATATTCAAAAGACACGTTGTATACGCCGCTCAAAAACCTGTTTTTTTCGGGGAGCATTCATATCGGAGAAAATGGGGTACACTTCCTCATATCGAGAATTTCAGAGTACCCTGTGTCAACCAGTGAATAATATTACTCACACATGCAGCGTCACGGTTTCTAAGTAGCATCGGCCGCATCGGCCAGAGATCGTATTCCCAAGGCGAGATGTAGGTACTGTAAGCATCTACCTGCCTGGAACATTCCAGGTAATCGATCTCTGATACTGCATAAGCCGGCTCTGCTGTCCGATACAGCAGCCCTTTCAACCGTTCAGCGTTGAATTTGGGTTTCACGAGCCTACAAAAGCACGGATGTTTCAGATTTTGAAGTGAAGGGCAAGACACGTGCACTATATCTTTCATCAGTGGCACTGATTGGAGATCGTGTGGGGGCGGCGGGCAATGCTTAGTTAATGTGACGATCCGTAACTTGTAATTTTCATTCTGAGCTATCATTGTGCATCAACAGGCTAGTCCGGTGGGGTGCTACATTACACTATCAGCATAGCATCGTGACAATGCCAGGCTCAAACATACCGTTGAGCAGCCTCTACGTGATGCTACCTGCATCCCACGGGCACTAACAACCAATAAAAACACTTGCTGCGGGTGATACTTGATCTCACTCATCGCGAACTACGGAAACTGGACGCATCTCTCATCAGTTGATGCAACAACTGAATCCACCTTGAAAGGTGTTGCCTACGTCTAAACCTTGTGAAGATTTTCGACGAGAATCTCTCGAAGGGAAGAAGTCGAAGGGATCTGTGCACGAGAATTTTTCGTACACAGATCCCTTCAACTCGAGAGAGGGAAATTCTCAGGATGCAATAAAAGGGAGTCCGAGCTCAGATACCGACCTACCAATCATTCTGCTCGTCCTTAGTCGTATGTACCTCTACCATCAAACCTGTGAGCCTGAAACGCTGGTTGGCATCCGGCCTTCTCAGGTAGATCTTGTAAAGGAATGTGAACTGAAGGGCAAGTCAGATCCCAACGTACTATGATCGTCATCTCCCTCGACAGTCTATCATCTCACCGGGCCATCGCCAGAGGGTGTCACAAACTCTGTGTACCACTCCCTTGCACAGTATAACATGCTCTGGTCGTAAAGGAAGTGCTTCGTGTATTCTTCGTGGAATCGAGAACCGAATCTGCGCATCAGCTGCGCCTTGAGTGCTGGCGGGGTATTTGCTGTGAAATTCTTTGAGGACCCATTCATGAGTAGTTTGCTGTATCCGCTCAACGCGTCTTCATCAGCCAGTACAGTGTATTTCACATAACTGCTGTTCCTGAGACTACGGAAATGTGAAGCCGTTGCTTTGATCATTTTTACCCGTAGGGAAATTCTACTTGTGCCACGTCAATAGCACGGAACTGGTTAGCCCTCGGGCCCTCGACATATCCTATCACAGTCTGCAAAGGACACGATAGAGTTAAATGGCAATTCGCTACTCTTGGCTCATTACGAAACAAAAGAAGACAAACTCAACTGCGGAGACTCTAAGCACCCTCTACCTCAGCCGTTGTGTCCCTAAAGACCATGCTTAGCCTGGTTGGAGCATCAGCGTCCCCAAGCCCTTCACGAACAGCGGCTTGGTATGATGATGATACTAATACGGCGATGAGGATCAAAAGGCGTGGCAGGGCGATCGGTTGGGCCATAGATTAATCACTAAATAGCTGGTTATAATCAGACAACAGACTCACGGGTAACCTCTGGCCAAGAGGCTCTGGCATGGCCTCAACCGCGTGACTCCTGGGACACACGCAGGGCGCAAATTTTTGCCCTTCGAGAGAACCAAATTTTCGATGGACTTCGGTGTGTGCCCTCGAGTTACAGGGGAACAGAAGTACTTCGTTCGTTTCTCCGCAACTAGAGTTTGAGAATACTTGGGATGTCGTTATCCTTCTCCAAAATTCTTGTGCAAGATCTAATCGCTCGGCCAAGGTCGGGCCCGTATCAGCTTCGCATCGAGGCTTTCAAGTGACTAGCATCGCCTGAGGTTGTTGTGGACTAGAGAATTTCACAGCAAGCGTTGCGATTCTGGCTCAGCACCTTCCAAGCTCGAATCAACGGAAACGAGAGACCCTGCTGCGCTCGGAGCACTGCAAGGCAGCAAGGAACGGAAAATGCCTACATTCGAGACATGTACTCGAATCTCGAGCCAGGACCCATCGTTCAGTTTCCGAAGTGCCGAATCAGGACGGCCACCGTCGGCCCTGTGGTCCTCTTGAGCCTACCTACGCATTGGCTGCATAACGACGTTCGAGCCAAAATCTTCCATCAATAGAGTGATCGACAGCGATAATAAACGTAGCGCTTCGGATCGAGTACCGATATATCCTGTCGAGAATGCTTACCAACCGAAGAATGTTAACAGCGGTGTAATCTACGAGATATACTCTGGTATGTGATCATAGGCTGTGGCGAATAGAGCGTAATATCAGCTCAACCGATGGAGCCAGCTACTCGTTACGACAGAGAGTTTACCGTAAACCCTGGAGCGAACGGACGTTGGGCTTGAAGTCGGCCTCTACGAGGATTGGCCGGTATTGACAAGGGGGGCATCAATCCGCCGGTAGTGGAGGGGGATCGATTCTAAGGCTCATGATTCAGGCTTCGGAGTCATGCCGCGTGACACCATCGCCTTCCAGAGCCTTGCCGTCTAGGTGGAGACCCATGCAAGTCTGACGATCTGTAGCAAACGAGAATCTCCATGACCGTTTCGACGGAGTAGGCAGGAATATCTTCCACCGATGCGAGGCAGCTCTAGAAATCGAGTAGATGCTTCTTCGGTAGCCACAAGGGGAAGACGGCGTAATGTTTGTAGATCCACCAGAAGCTTCCAGAAATACAGCAGTTCAAACCACTCAGCTGCCTCCGTGAAGGCGCCAGTGTCGAAGCATCGAGGAAAGTAGTTGCCCTGGAAGTGTGATTGAGGATCTTCCAACAAAACCCCAGTTGGCGAAAGCAGGTGGAGCAGAGGTAAGTAGCATTTACGATACGGACAAGCTGGCTTGCAGAGATCATGGCCAACTTGCTGTGTGCAAGACGAGAGTGACGATTCATCAACGAGGCCCCGCCATAGGGCTGCCCTAGCCCTCTATCCGATTTTATACAGTATCTTCAAAATTTCTAGAGTGCAGCTATGGTGGTCACGCGGAACCTCACCCGCTCTCAACGTGAAGATGAGCAGCATGAGTGCACCTACCATAACTATACCCACAAAATAGCGGTTATGACGTACTCGGGTGGAGTACCTACCATGCTATGATCTGCGGCCTCTCAGTAGAGGAATCATGCCCGGAGAATAGGATGATCCCGGTTCACGATTGGAAGGCTGAGCGGAGGCTACTCCTTGGCACAGCAGAGGCGAGTAATTGGAAAGTCCCCGTTCTGGGAATCAATTTCTCCGGCGATGATGTTTTCACGGTACTTCCGGAGTGCAAGTCTCAAGAAGAAATAAAACTGCTCAGTGTACCGCCACGGCGCTTGAGGTTGTTAAGGCACCGGCAGCCTCGTACTTCCTCTACCACGGCCACTCCTCGGACGATCTGATATCACCCAGGGTCTGATTCGGCTCTGCCGGTGGGACAGTGATGTTTGGGTTTGAGTTTTCGACTTTCGATAGTCGTTAGCTCAGCCGCCGGGCACGGATCCTTGCCAGACAGGTGTCAGTGTTTGTGTGAGTTTGTGATCTAATCGGATCTGTGTTGCCAGTTTGCGGCGGGGCTGGTTCGACAGGGACTCGCATGGAAGATGAAGAGTGACCAACCAACTACAGCTAACTAGAAATAATGATGCTCAAAATCCCGGTAGATGTGGCTGCGTACTGCTGGGGAATGCGCCCGGCCAGGCCGGGCCGGCCTAAAGCTCTAAAGCTCGCCATTTGTCCCTCTATCCTCGCTCTAGCCCCTGTGCCCCACAGACCCGACAGCCCGCAGTGAACGTACGTCGAAACGTAAGAATTCAGTTCAACATGAAGGCAACATCAGTGACATGAGACATCCGAGGATAAATACGCCAAACAATGAATGAAGAATCTACTTGCACTGAAAGACCTGTTCAAGTACCATCGCCAAGCATCTCCTAACGATACGGATTCACCGGGAACTGCATAGTGCCGTTTGTCAGCCAGTGTATTATATTAAGTACCCGGGGTTTGTCCATGCTTCCGAATGGGTTTCCTCTTGCCATATAGCTAGGTGGGAATGGCCAGATATCGAAAGGAGAAGCCGGGGAGATGTATTTACTGTAAGCTTCTAGTTGCTTGGAGCATTTTTGATCATCACTGTCCGACGGGGCATAGACTGGATTGGCAGCGCGGGAGAGCAGCTCATTGAGCCTTTCCACGTTGAACTTCGGCTCGACAAACCTGAGTTACTGTGTGGACGCGGCCGAGACCAAGTTGTGGTCCGGAGTGACTGTCAGTTTAGCGCAGCCGAACCCTACGCTACTGTTGGCACTGCGGCAATTGGCCCACTGCGTTCTCTAGCCATCAAAGAGTGCCTTCGGCATTTGACGTAACTTGCGAGCATTCCTCCATGAAGGGTGGACAAAGCTAGGTCTAGACCTTGTCGCAAGAACCTTTCCAACGCCGATTTTCTTAACTTAAGAAAAAGGAGAAATAATAATCATACTCAGGATATTCTCGCGAGTTGCATCCGTGACTTCCCGTATCAATAAGAGGTTCACTCTAGGCGCGTTTTAGGCTCACCAAGAATTGAAGCTGTCAACCGAGTGCAGTTCAACCTTGAAAGCTGTGAGCCTAAACCTCTGCTCGGCGTCTGGCCTCCTCAGATAGATCTTGAAATCACACGAGAACTAAAGAGTGAGGCAGAGCTGAGCGATCAGCCTAGAATGCCCAAGAACTCACTGAGTCAGTTTCGCTCGACGATCGCATGAAGGTCGCGCGAAATTGCCTACTGCAGTAGAGATCGCTTTCATCGCCACTGAAATGCCTCTCGTATTCTCCCATGATCTCAGAGCCGAAAATGCGCATCGTTCGTGAGTTGAGTGGTGGTAGAGTTTTCGCTGTGACGTCCTTGGAGGTTCCGTTCCACAGCAATTCATCATATTTGCTCAACACAGCTTCATCAGCTAGTACAGTGTACTTGACATCTCCACTGTCTCTGAGGTTACAACAGTACAAAGAACCCACTCTTATTAGAGTCCTCACACTGAAGGAAATTCTACTTGTGCCACGTCAATAACGCGAAGCTGTTCATTGCCCGGGCTCTCGACATATCCGATCACAGTCTGCAAAGGAACGCTTCTAGTCTTGGCTCAGTGCGACCCTACTGAGTCACGATAAACCCTAAGAACCCTTCACCTCAGCCGTCTCATCAGTAAAGTTCATGCTTAGCCTGGTTGGAGCACCTGTGTTCGTAGGCCTCAAACTGGAGGCAGCTCGGCACGATGATGATACTAATACGGCGGCGAGGATCAGGGGACGTGACAGGGCGATCTGTTGGGCCATGCCTCAGTTACCAAATATCTGTTGATAACCCGTCGGCAGAACATCGGAGGGGTTCTCAAACCGAGCTGGATTCCATGGAAAGGAAGGACCCTTGTGCGCTCGAAGAGTTGCAAGATAGCGAGAAAGAGGGAATTTCCTTTCTCGAGACGGCAAAGGACTTTCAGCTTGGGAATGGTAGAATTTCTACCGCCAGACTCTACCCAGCCTCTCCGCCGAATCATCGCTGAACCAAGTTGAAACAGATCCAGTACCCCTGATATCTTCCGGTGGTTGGCGACAACGAGGCTCCGCATTTCGGCTGCGGACTCGTCCGCAGGCGGTAACTCAGCTCCAGATTGACGGTACTCAATGCTTCACACGTTTAGTTAGAAACGCAAACGATGGAGACGTATAAATGAGGAGCTTCAAGCTGTTATGATTATGCGATTGTCGCGTCCGCTTTGTCGCTCTGGCACACGGCAACGCTAGAGGAGAGTGCGGCAATCTTCCGGTACCTGAGGACAAACTAGCATAATGAACACGACCAGTGTGTTGGCTAAGGCTTATTTGAGGGCAAACAGCCCCGTGCCCCCCCTCTCAGTATATGCCTGTGCCCCGTGCCTCCTTGCACTGCCCTGTGCCTGCGCACCTCTGCCCCGTGCAAAAAATTTAGGGGTTTCAAGTGCGCAAGATTGGGTGGTGCTCATGGTTCGTTGTAGCACTCCCGAATCGCGAGTTCCGATTTCGTGTAGCTCTCAATTGGTAATACCTTGGGAATATCTCACAAATGCCCACCTCGGCCCGAATCGCAAAACAGAAAAGGCGAGAGCTCGAGAAACTGCAGAGCCAGAATCATAGAATTGGCGCTGGCATAGGCAGCGGCGCTGTCAATAGGCGGAGGCGAGGCCACGGGGGCGGCCCCCGGGGGGCCCCGTGGCCCCGTGACGGGGCGACTGCCCCTGCCCTTCCTCAGGAATGGTCCCCACTGCCCCGAACCAAGCTGACGTGACCCTCCGCCTCCGCCTAGGCTAGGGGCTTAGACAACACACTGAACACGACGAACAGAGAGCCCCCATCGTAGTGGGAACGCGAGTCGCATTATGCGACCCTACCTTACCTCAGAGACCCGCCAAAAGCGTGGGGCTCTTCGGGGGAATCGCTACGCCAGATGAACCTGAACGCAAGAGTTAACGGCTATAGCCACCACCGGCATATGAAATCCGCGCTCGCTTTTGATCCGAAATCAGGTAAGACCGTCAAGAGTCGTTCGATCATCTGTAGGGAACGACACATCCGAAACAGAATTCGGAGCTAGTCAAAGCCCCACAAACCCAAAGACTCAGCCGCCGCAGTAGCTCGAGAATGGCAAATTAGGCCCTGTGCGTTGCACTACCCCGTAGAAGCATGATAATAACAGCCCCTCTTCAAAAGAGACGGCAAACTCCGCTCATTACTCGTTGTGGATAAATCTTACCGAGGAACCAGACTACCTCGCCTATCCTGGCGAGGCTCTCGAACATACATACTGGCCGACAAGAACTCAGAAGCATTATAAAAACAGGTTCGTTGCTTCAATTGGCCCTCACAGCATCATCGGAGCGAATCACGAACCGCCTTACACCTTCCCATTATCATCCACAGCCCCACTGCACATGCACCCTGACGATATGGCTGTGATCTCGGCGTCATCCGGTAGGGGGACTCGTCGGGGCGGTACGCACTCTAAGCTGCCCGTGGTGGTCGCTGGTGGCGGGCCTGATGAGACGCACCACGAGGAATTTGAGTACTCAACCGTGGCGAATTACCGAGTACGGTGAGAAGTGGGAGGGTATCCGTATCTTCTTCCATTGCCGAGGACGATTGCTCCGAGATGCTCACGGCTTCCGTACCGTCTCTGAGGAGCAGTACAGTAACCATTCGATTGGACGCACACGTCACAATGAGCAGAGACAGAGTTGACTCGAGTGAGTACGCAAACGTCGCAAACTCGATCACAGTATAGTCAGCTTCCACGTCATAGGGAACGAACCATAATGATAGATCGTGAACCATCAGCATCGGCTAAGGCAAGCAAGGAGCAGTGACAGTTCTAGGCTACTAAGTGTTAATAGTTGGACAGTGAGGTGAAACCCAGTGTCTTACTGCTGCAAGGTCGGCTCACTGATAGGGCTCGGGCCCACACCGGCTTGGAAGACATCACCGGGAATCGTCAATAGAATGGTTACCCAATTCCCGCAGGATACCTCCTCTATAGGGACCTAGGGTAGTGAGGAGCCGTAAAAGAATGGTGCCACGTAAGCATGTTATCACCGTGCTCTGCAGTAGGTTCCATCCGCCGTCTAAGGAGACTCGGTCACCTGTACCTGAGAGTGAGACCCTAGAGGAAACAAAGTCGACAGAAATGACCCCGCCTATCGCTCAGCACCAGTCTGGTAATGCCAACGGAAGCTGTGTAGGGAAGATATTCGCCATGAAGTGCTTGATGCCAACAGTAGAAGCAGTAGTCGCCCGACAAAGGCGGCGATGTCAACGGCTACGACGGTGTATAAAATGACATTACGTCGGTACAGATTGTAGAATCTATCCCCATGTGAAGGCGTTCTGCGAATTGAGAAAAGAGTGGTACAAGCAGAATCGGTACTTTTGGTTAAATATAATATCACAAAAGAAGCAGACTTTCCCAATTTTTTCTCTTCATACGCATAACACACGTGAATCGATAAACTATGCATGCATTCGTGGATCAGCAAAAAAACCAACAGGCGACCACTCGGAAAATAATATCCAGATCGAGAACAGAGAAAGTGGGTACTACCTAGCTGTCCGTGTTGATTATTGCCCGTGGAAGCGAGCTGATTCTGTTGTCGACTGAGTACCCAGGTGTGGGCGTATCCTGACGATACTTGTTTAACTTTGAAGGTAGGTGATATGGATACCATCACCGGCTCTAGGACCGTCTCAGAATGGGTCGAGGGTATCCCAAGCTGACCATACCTACACTCAGGATTTACCAAGCAGCTGGCAACTTACCACACAGCCTGGAGGGGGGGCAGTGCCCCCTGGGCACTCATCCGATTTTGGAACCACAATTTACGTGTAGAAATCGATACTGAGCTTCGAGAATCATTTTGATGAACGAGGGCCTAACCCCTATGAACCGGGAGTAAAAGCAAGGCCGAGGGTGATTGAACATACCACCGACCGATGAGCGCTCACAACGAACGTTAGGCGGCTTGCCCGAGGAAAAAATATCCGTCTAAGTGACTCGACAGGAGGGTCGGAAAATAATCACAGAGCGGCTATTCAATCGAGCAACGGCTGAGATCCCGTTCGAGAATTTCTTCTTTATGTCTTCACGAGTGAGCCCAAGTCGAGCAGGGGGATTCCGAGTGATTCGAACCCTATATTACGCATGGGCTCCACTTGAGAGCTACAATAACGGTCCTTCCCCAACTACCTGTTATCTCCCCACGCCCACAACTCGCCCTCAACAGTGATGGCGAAGGAACAGAAATACCCACAGGCTATTGACTGTATTCGTTCCGATGGCATGCAGTAGACCGGGGCTAGCTCGGAGTCGGAAGAACGCTCTCGCGGAGTTGATCGGCCCAGCTGACCCTGGAGAGGAGCAGTGCGAATCAGAAGTCGCTGTGGAACCGTACATGTTGATTGCTGCCAGTTGAGAACAGGCGGCCATCTTGGGCAAGGACAAGAGTGTGCTCAGCACCGCATGCTATGGATTTAATTACGAATGGTGTGGTATGAGTCCTTCTGACATGCTCCGTCAACGGACTTACGGTATATCTGAGTTCACGAAGCAATACTCATTGAAATCATACGACCTAGGCTGACGCCCAGGGAAGTATCGCGTGCCGACAGGGATACTTTCGATAAATGTAGGTGCTCTTTTATGTGGTCAATACCCTGGCCGTCGTGAGGGAGCATCCACGCTCATTGTCACACACGGTGCCTTCACCCGCGGTTCAGTAAAGTAATTCTGAAACTCAGAATCGATTCTGGAATTGATTTTACACGTAAAACGCGGTTCCAGAAACTTTTCTGAGTTTGGGAATTGGTCTATTGAATGATCTCCCCCCGATCGCTACTCAGTTTGTCACCTCATACTATCGAACAATAGTGATTCTACGATACTTCCATACATGTCAGCGTGACGTTGGTAGGGTAAGTACTATGCATACCCTCAGACGGGCCCCTGTTTTGGGTGACCCTCTGGTAGGTGTATAGAGGGACGTGTTCATCTCATGGTCCGCCTTGCGCCGCCGTCGCAGTGATGATGATCTGAAGGTTGTTGGAATCTCTTCCTAAGGACTTTCTTACCGGTTCGAAGCGGACGTCCAACAATTCGATATATGATTCTATAATACGAGAACACTAAGTGACCTATATTCCGTCATCCCCTTCCCAACTATGAGCTACAGTTCCTGCACTTCACAGGCCCATGAAACGCAGATATCATATCCTCCGTCAGTATTACTCAGTCACACTGGCAGCCCTATCGTCCTCTCCTTCCTCCAGTACTGCCAATCGGTGCCGACAAGCGGTCATCGTTGTAGCCGATCGAGACGTTGCGATGGACCTAGTGTGCTCTCCATTATCTCTATCGTATGACAGGAGACTGATGGATGTGGTCGAATCAGCCATTGGTGGTGTTCAGCAGCAAAACTGTTCTAAAATTCAGAATTCATCCTGGAACCAAATTATGCGCGTAAAAGTCAATTCTGGAATCGATTCTGGGCTCGTGAATTAGTGTCCTGAACAGGGGTGTTGTGAAGTAGCTAACAGCATCGTTCACTTATCTGAGGCCTCGTCATTCTGCGCTGGCATTCACAAGAAAACGCGACGAAAAATACACTGGCCGGGATTCGAACCCGGGAGAGTTCGTACTCTGCGGAACCTCTACACATTGTTCCTTCCTCCGAAAATGCACTTTCTCCTGGGAGGGAGCATTCTACAAATTCTGACATAGAATGCTTTTCGCAATGCACGCCGCATATCATCATTCGTCCCTTCGCCTTATTGCTAGCAGCTGCCCCGTCAAGTCGTTTTATCACCGTTCAGTTCTCTCTTCCCTCCGTCATGGAAGATCCCCTGCCTCTCTCCCACGAGATTTTGTCCCAGGGGCTAGCCAGGTTGGAACGTAGTACTAAATGATTTCACGTGCAGAGGGCCGTCACGTGGCGCAGAGGCGTCCGCGTCATGGACCTTTGGCTGTGGCTGTTTTCTGTGCACTACCATCATCGGTGTGGCATTCTCTCCCCACCATAACGTAGGATCCCACCAGATTAGGGCGTGATTGCTATAATGTGAGCAAACGTATATTGTCGAGGGAAAACCTCATCATGAGAATTCTATCCTTCAGTGAAACCGACGGTAATTCGTTGGTAAAGTCATTAGTAAGATGAGTCATGTAACGTAGCGTACACTCGTTCGTGCCATTGCTAGGTACAGTGGACGGTACTGGTTATGCCTTCGCCCGACTGGATTGCTCGGATAAGGGCATCACTGACCTTGCCGAGGAAGTCGACACGCTGACGCACCTCAGGTGATGAGGGTGGACGGAGGAAGGGCCTTACTCGCCTTCATTCAGGCAGATCAATTTGAGGTCTAATCTTCTCACGGACGTATCCAGACTGTCGACTCTTCCTCATCTCGTGTCACTGGATCTCAGCAACAACAAAATCACTACAATGGACAGCCTCTTCCAGCCAGGGGTAATACCGCACGTTTCTCTTATCCTCGAGGAAGTCAGAAAGTATGCTAAGTACAGAAAGAAATTGACACCAATCATTCACATCTGAGTACATTCAGCAAGGCTGTATGAAGTACGGGCAGCATTACCGGGCTAGCGACTTATTGCTGAAGTTCATACCACTCCTCGCCTAACTCGTCTGAGTACCGCCCATTCTCAGTGCCTACCATGGTGCCAATACATCGACCTCTCCCACAATTCCATCACTTCCATCTGCCCTCTAGCCGCTATGACCAGATTGAGGTATCTCAAATTGAAAGCGAATAGCATCGAAGATAGCGCCAGGTCGACTGCCTCCCTGTCGCCCCTAGCATCATTATTTCTTCACAGGGTCTCGCCCGATGGTCATACCGCCCTCGAGGATCTCGATCTCAGCGATAATTCCCTGACAACTTTGAATGGCATCAACAACATGCCCAAACTCAAGTACTAGTTGCTCGGTTATACCGTCAGCTTCTGTGGCAGGACTGAGTTTTTCTGCCGAAAGAACTGTAAAATTCTGGAGGTTTTTTTCCGGCCATTCGCGGCGTACTTGTCACCCGCCTAGCTAGGCCAAACTTATTCTCACCCGCGTACTTTGACTCGTGAAAGTGTCTTTGGAAACTCCAAAGATTTACGACGCATCTTCCGGTTTAGTTAGACTACTGTCTCAAGAGCCCTCCTAAGCAGGTCTTTGCGAGTCGCCTCGAATCAGCTCACGCACGTAGGAGAGGATGCTTTGCAGGGCCTGGACGAGTTGCAGGTAGGGTTCGATATCTCACTGGTCTTGCCCGTGTCAATATCAGCTGCTTGATCTGCATGGTGGTAATACTTTGCATACCCTCACTGGTAAGCCGATTGACAAGGCTGCCGAGGACGGCGAGGAGGATGGTGGAGAACAGCAAGAGGGAGTAGTACCGTTTGGATCGATCCCTGTCGAGCGAAACTCGTGCCGCCTCGTGGGTATACAGCTATTCTTACTCCTAGGGAGAAGGATCTCCATCGCTGGATAGAGTATGCTCTTTCCTCTGAGCACATGAGTTAATCGGATAGCGCAATTCCCCGCGGCAGGTCCCTCCACCGTCGCCGCGCAGTCTGCCTAAGTTCCCCCCGCTCCCCTCATTGAAGACTCTCAACTTAAGCTCCACCCAATTCGGTGCTGAGAAGCCAGCGGACATTCTGGCGGCCGTCCTCACAACCAGCTCTGGAGACCGTGCTCTACCAGTAGGGATCGGACCCTAGTTTTCTCGCCGTGGCTTTTATGCTAGCATCAGTGTCGGGCCTCTTTCCGTGTGCTCTTTTTCTTAGGAGCTCAGGGAGATCGATATAAGCGATACACCTGCCCTGGCTGCGATGGGTGATGATTTTAAGGCCGAGCTGCTATTAGTACTACCAAAGACACTTCGTACCGTCAACGGAGAGGTACTGCTGGACCGATGCTACAGCCCGCGAGACAGTACACGCTATCCCACTCGAGGATTATATTCTTTCGGAATGTATCACATATTCTCTTTCCGTGTACTAGAGAGCGGCGCGGGCATGTGGGACCTATAGCCGTCTATGGCATAGACGGCTTAACTCTATGGCATAGACTCTAAGCTGCTCCCAGGAAGCATCCAACTGCCTCAGTGGCGTTATGAGCGACTAGTGAACATTATAGACCGCTCCAGGTGGAGAGTCAGAGTCCGAAGTATATCACAATATGAGTATAAATCGGATGAACTGTATCTGAACGGAGCCGCCTGCTGTCGGTTCTGAGTCCGTGACTCTGCGGTGCGGTTGGAATTTTGCAAGCGACTTAGCCTTTCTTCACTAGTGACTGTTGCAGGCTCTCACACTCGAGGATTTGAAGGCGTCTGAGGACCTGCGGCAGGCAAGGATAGCTGAGCGGGAGGAGAAGGAAAGGTTGGAGGCGGAGGTACTCAACCGTTGCTCTTCGAACATTTCCGTACCGGGAATACTACACTAGTATTCTGACAGCGGCGAGCATGAGTATTTTTAGTAACGTTATAACGCTTATAACCAGCAGAGTCGGGTATGATAGAACAGGAGAGTTGTTTGCGTTATTCGGAGGATGTGGACCTCCCCATCAATAGATCCGGTGATAGGCTCCTTGTGGGTACTATCATATATACTCATCATTATAGATAATGAGAATACGTAGTTTGTTTTGTATTAATTTTCCTCCATGCAGACCATAAAAATCATTTTTTATCACCGATTATTGAAGGTTTGTTCTCTCCTAATGTTGAGTATCTGATGTCCCGGTATTTTCGGGTCCGCTACTTTCAGGCGCGAGCCGCTGCTGAGGATGTCGAGCGCGTAGCCGAGGAATGATACATGTATCGTTGCATGGTGTGTCGTCTCCATCACGGGAAGTACCTGTCGTGTTGATGCTATTTCTCGTGCAATAGTTGTTCAGTTGGTCTCGTTACTGTTTGACATGAGCGTCAGTGAAGGAGAGCGAGAGGTTCAACAGCAACAGCAGCATCTCAAGGTCGACTACAGCAAGCCCTACGCCAAGAGACGACCGGACGAACCGAGGAGCCACTACGCTCAGAGACTGAAGTTCATTAATGAGCTTATAAGAGGGATGGGGGACAGTAATAAGGGAGGCGACGAGGCTAGCGTTGAGGAGAATAGAATCTTCCACAGCGTCGTTCATCCTCGTTCTGGAGGGTATGGGTCAGCTCTTTGAATCGTGTTAAGAATATGGAGTAGATCCTGTCTAGCTTTTGAGTGGCGTATCTCTTACTCGACAGGGTCACAGTGTTAATTTATGATCAGTGAAATCCGTATATCGTATGACGCGTAGCAGTCTCCGCGAAATTACTTACCTTGTCCCTTGCGATGTACGACTAGATCGCCCCGTGACGTTGAGGTCCAAATGGCTGGCGCATTGAGGCAAATTCCCACTTACTGGCGTGCTGCGGTCCGAGCCGCTATCATGGTGTTCGGTTGCCCTATTGTATTGCCTGCATCGCCTCTGTCAGGTCTGTCTGACGATAGAATTGACGTACTGAGTAATTGCTACACCAACGTGAAGTTCCTGAACAATAAGTATCATCCTGATATCATGGAGATCCTGGAGAAGTACGATCCGGATGTTGGCAGCGTTATCAACAGTCGCCATAGTATAGCGCATTGGAAGACACCGACGGCCGATCATGGACAACAACAACAACAGGCCCACTAGAGGAGAGTAAATTACGTCTCGTATATCACTGTGTCTTGGGATTTGGGGAAGGTGTGGTATGAAGGTTCAGCACATCCTCAGTTTGGTTTGTTTGCCCTCACCCTTCACCTTCATGGTCTCCAGTGATGTCGTGATATCTCCTGAGGGCAACAGGACCCAGGCCCCTCTAGCCCTGCTCACTGATATCTATCACCAGCGGAACAGAGGTCTCCGCAGGCCTTCTCCTCAAACTTCTCGGAGGTAACTCCTCAGCAGGTCTTAGTCACTGTAGATGTTGTTGGTGAGGAGTGGTATGGAAAAATATCGTGATGAATCATTTCCATTGCATCACATTATGCGACGGTGTTCATGCAGGACGATGGTCTACAGCCCGAAGTTTTGCGCATGACAACGCTTGATTGAAAATTCACTTGGATTGTCGTCCCGCTAGTTGTAGCCCTTTTTCTCGTCTCTGGGATTCGGTCACAGGGCGACAAATCGATACCCGAGGATTGCTTTTAAGTTCTATATTTCAGTTGTCACTCGTGTGTCTATTATTCTGGCGTATCGGTTTCGGAACTTGTCTGTTCTCAGGAGGAGTTCACCGGTGTATCAGCAGCCTCTCCGACGCATCGAATCAGCTCCGGCCTGGGGACCTCTTACGACCTCCTACGTCACGACACCCCGCAGCACTCGCCATGACCATCTCCGACGTTATAACGTACTCAGTCGGCTCCCGTCTGCTGAGCTTGAACTCGTGTTCAGTCCTGTCAGCCGACCCGTCGCACGCCTTATCCGATCGAGTACGGGTCTATCCATGTGATGTCCGCCAGGAGTGCTCCTATGTAAGTGTATACCGTCGTGAGAGGCTCTCTCGCATGGACTTACGCCCTCAAGTGCCCTGTTCTCTGAACTCTCATGCTCTACCGCGTGAATAACCTCACCATACAGCTTCTGTATGGCGAGGTTATTCCCTCGTTGCGGATTGCTTTGTACAGTGCTTTCGTCTCAGGAGGAGGGAAGGTTCGAGGGCGCATCGCACGACCTACATGGCGACCCCGCAGCCGCTGCGTCCTTCCGCACAGGTAGGTTCCCACGCTCGGGTAAGCGCTCATAAGTTCTTTATCAGAGACACACGGCTCGGCCGCACCACTCCCCTGGGAAGCCATTGCCGACCCTTTTGGAGCCCGAATGGTCTTCGAGGAGCACCGGCAGTAGCTCTGGTGGCGTGGTCTCGGCCTGGAGCGATTTAGGCGACCGTGACGCTGTCCCTATTGAGGGTCAGATCCGCCCGGTCATAACGTACACACATCACTGTGCCTGCGGCGGCTATGTCTTCCGGAAGGAACTTCAATCCTAGAGCATCGTCCTTGTGCAGGGCGGAGCGAAGCGTGCAATGTCTTATATTTTTGTGACTCGCCCAGTCCGATTTTGATGAGGACCATGCCGGGATACAAGTTGACTCGTGTGACCAGTCGGCTCCCGTTTACTCATGCTGTTCTTCTGTTGTAGCTCTAAGTGATTTGGTAAGCTCCGCCAGACTATAGATGCTGTTGTTGGAAACAGTAGACTCACTTGCTCTCTTGAGAAATCTCGCATTTCCTCAAGTGGTCGATGATAACAACTGTTACGCTGCTACTCTAATAAGATGCTTCCCCACAATTTTAACTGATTAGTTTTTAACGAGTGTACATATGCCTGGTTTGTTCTGTTGAACTTAGTATCTTTGTTCTTCGATTTGAGTTGCTGCAGTAAGCTTGGGGGAGTATACACGGCGTATGGGTGATCTCGGAGGAGAAGGCCAAAATTATTGTAATCGTATATAAATTCTATAATATCATGAGCAATATTTTATATATATAACAAATCCAAGGAAGCGCGCGACAGTCATGAAAAAACCCGTGGATTGCAACAAAATCCCCGAAGACTTTCCTTGGAATTTGTACTCCTTTCTCCCTTGTTTCCTGGGAATCACCCGTGACCTCGAGCAACAGCGTGTCGTACTCCCCTCGTCTCTACTCACGCTTGCCTCACTTGGCCCCCGGGATGGTCGTGAGTGCGAGTTAGTAGTCCAACGCTTACGGTTCCGGCTTAGTTAGACTCTTGCCGATGTGCTCAGTTGGAGACTTTCTGTAGCGTTGTGGGATGGTCGTGTGAGCCTCGAACGATAAAGCACAAGAAACGACGCAATGGAAGCGGGTCGTTGTAAAAATCCGATGTGGGAGTCCGCAGACACGGAATGCGCACGAGAGTTTGCGTGCGACTAGTCGTTCTATCACTTCCTCGGAGTGCGATGCTAGAGCTAGCAACTAGCGATGAATGCTACCATGAGATAGTATGACCGTGAGGACGGCGGATGTGAGCTCGACCCACCCCCTGCTTGATGTGGAGATAGGATACTATAGACTGCCGGCTCTACCCAGACCAGGTATGGACCGGGCAGTTAACCGTGGTGACTCGCAACTACTAGTTGGCAGTGGACACAGGTTGCTGACTTCGACTCTTATGTGTGTTAAACAGGTCGGGGCAGAGCCGCCCGCTGTTCACACTCCTTTGCATCTTGCGCTCATCGTCCTTGATTTGCTGGGAAGAACTGCGTCATGAGTAGTGACCGACGCCACAGTTCGGCGCTGGCGTACGCAACTCTGGGCTAGCGTGCGTTAGTCGCCTTAGAGAAGTCCTTCAAGAACTCAACACCACAGGACGGAATGGACGAGCTAAAACCACAGAGACTCGGTGAATCGACATGATTCAATCGAGTTGCTGCTGTGACATAGTGGATACCAGGGAATCGCTCTACCCAAACTGTCATCAGGAAAAAATAATTGGCCCTGATCACACCGTGATGGTGATCGGCCACAATAATGTCAAGTTAATATGAGAGGGTGACTAATGTTACTGACAACTAACTCGAATAAAGCAATATAGTCGCTTCAATCCTCCAAAGATCTCTCTCCTTTATCTTTCTCGGTGCCGTCGTCCTTCAGTGATGCCGCCTGCAGTTCCTTGTTGGCCTTGGCGACACGATTGAAGTACGGGATGAGGGCCAAGCATGCGATCGCTCCGATACAACATAGTCCGATGAGGACCAGATAGAAATACTCGTAGTGGGCCCCCTTGTGGGATACAACGGTGGGCTTCTTGGGGTCAAAATTGGGCAACCACGGAGCACACAACTGGAAAATTACCCCAGCCAACGCGTACCCGACAGCAAAGAACAACAGATTCACCGCAGATGCGACTGCCTTCAATGAGCTCGGGGAAAAAGTGAAGGCAATCTCATACGACGTTGAAATGAGGAAGATCTCGCCGGCCGCTACGATCCAGAATTGAGGCACTTGCCACCATATCGATACGGTGAAGAGTGGCCTGGATTTGATCTGTAGCTCCACTATGGCAGCGCACACCAAAGAAAGAACACCCAGGACGCTTCCAATGAAGGACCTCACGAGGACGGACAGAACTATACCACGCCTCTTGAGGAGCGGATAGAGGACTGAGCTGACTAGTAGTGAGTTGATAACGACAGCTATTGGATCGACGTTCTGCATGAGGGCCGCCGGGATTTGCCAGTTGAATAGCCGCCTATCCATTTTCTGGGCTTGAGTGAGGTAGGAGGTACTAAGGTTGACGTAGGCAATAACGAAGGGGATAATGAGAGAGAACAGCGGGACCAAGCGAAGGAGAGCTTTGACGTCCTCGATGAAGCCGTCCTCGAAACGACCTCCCAGGGATTTTTTATTCTTTTCCAGGGAGCACTTCCTGCCGGCATAAACCATCACTTGCAGAATTTTGAGGACCGCGGAGCCCTGAGGCTTGGGCTTAACAAATCGGCCGAGAAGACCACCGAGTACAAACACAGCTGTTGCCACGACGAAGGCAGCTAAGGGTATGGCAAAAGCAACAGTGAAGTTTGTCTCTTGAAGTGCGATCGGAGTGGCGATACCACCAACCACGGCGCCGATGTTGATGGCAGCATAAAAGTAGGTATAATATTGAGTAATATCAGCCTTGTGATGCTCGGGATGGAATTGGTGTGCACCCATGACGTTGACGCAACTTTTGATACCACCTCCACCGATAGTGATGAGAACGAGCACAGACAAATGGATCATCCACGGTTGACTGATGCTCTTGATAGTGGCAAGAAAAAGTAAGATTAGCCCTATCATGTAAATCAGAGAGAACGATAAAATGGTCGCATACACGCCCAGAAAGGTATCGGATAGCACCGCTGCGAAGAGCGGCGTAACGTAGAGAATCGCTTGGAAGGCTGCAATGTATGAGTTGGCTTCGGCGTCCGTGTAGTTCAAGTACTCCTTGAAAAAAGTCTGGGCGTTGGGCGTGATTCCAAAGAAGGCCAGACGCTCGCAGAGCTCCTGTAATAGAACAAAGATAACGGCGTTCAGCATGGGTTTGTGGTAGTAGTGGTAGACGTTCCCGGAGGAATCGGTCCAGGAGAGGGCCTCTCGCTTGGCAGACATGGTGGGTTCAAAGGCGGGGAGAACCTGAAACTAGACGTTTCCGAGGTTCCACTGGGGTTCTGGTCGCTGGTCATGACCAGGCCTCCCGACCGCCCTACCACACGTCCACTCGGGGGCGTGTGCAATCGGTGCTAACGCAGACCGTCAAGCCTGAGGACTCTACCGAAGCCGCGATGGCGTCTCACGGAGGCAGGGCGCGTCACATCACGGAACTGCACGCATGCACAACGTCGAACAGCTGGGATCCCGCGCTCGGGACTCCGATCGCTTCCTTTACAGGTTCTCTCAAGTTCCCCCAATCACCGCACCAGGCCCACTCTTTTAGTCCAAGAGTCTTGTCGCCTTCCTGAGCTTTCTACGATATTTTCGCCTGGCACGCATGCGCAAATATCTCTGTCCAGCTCTAGACCCGTGGCGGGTTTTCGTAGCGTAGACATTTCCTCTGGTAGGCAGTGGTAGCTGTCAGCTACCAGCTGATTCGATGCTGTATCGTAAGCTGCCGTGCAATAAAACTGAGCTCGGCTGTCGATATGCGGCAGGGCCCCGCCGTAGTGTTCACTCGTTCACATGCCCCACGGAGCCTGGGAGGTCCCTCATCAAGTGTCCCTGCTACCAGCGGGGCAAGTCGCGCAAAGAGCTGTCGATGATCTATCAGGTCTGGTGGGGGGAGGGGTTCTCTCCGAAAGGCACCGCTAGACTCGAAACCGCTGCCCAAATCCACTACAGTGTAGCTCACATTACCGCCTCATTGGGACAGATTTCGGTTGATAGCCCAGATGCGCCACCTAGCATTTGATACGACTCAAGGGCCACGGTTCAGTGCAAACTTATGACAATCTCGTCGGCTTGAGCCGCCCTGATTTCAGGTTCCTTCTTTTCACCTCTCGTATGTGGTAGAAAACCCGTCATTATCATCGCAGCTGAGAAGTTGCTCTGCGTGAGTTTGTGCAGACGCCTTGGGTGTCCAAACGCTCGACACTTCAGAATCTGCGTCAACTCGCCGCTGCGAAGATTTCTCTGCAGACTTGGCGCGAAGCACACCGGCGGCTCAACCACGATGAGTGCTCCAGCGGATAACCGAGAGTCTCCAACTGGGAGCACCTTCGCTGAACAGGTTCATGCCAACGATAGACTGGTTCAATCGGCACATGCCTAGGGAGGCTCTGAGCTCCGTGGCGGGAGACCACCTCGCCTCAGGGGAAATCGGCGACTGCTTTGAGGTGCGCGCATCGATTGGGTTTGCTTCTCCACTGCCGCTTCGGCAAGGTGATGATACGCCTGGCCGAAGCCGAGATTGCGGAGTTGTCCCGCATCACTGGGTGTTCCCAATGGGTGGAAGAAGTACCGCAGCTCGCATTCAGTCCATCGACTGGAGCTTATTGCTCTCGGCGAGCCCTGCAACGGTGGCCTTAGATGCTCCTTGGGTTGCGCGCCCGAGAGGACCTCTCCGTCGACCTCTTCGGGAGTGCCGCGGATTTCACGATTCCACGCTCAAACGATGCGAATGCATCCGCACTTGAGCTCCTGTGGGAGGCGTTAAAGTGTCGCGTGACCGATGAGTTCGAGGAGGCTGCCGTGGCTGTGTTCATGAACACGGAGCGGCAGCCAGGCGCCAATGGTCGTCCTCCCACATCAGGGCGGCCATCCACAACGGAATCGGCGGGGACGTCTGGTCGGAGCTCTCGGGTGGGTGCGACTATAGTCAATTGTTGCATTGAACACTGGTCTTGCCAGTACTCGACGAGCCGCCGAAGGTCAGTCACTCCGGTATACTCCGAGCGAACCTCGAGCGATCAGCCGCAGAGACGCTCCAGCAGAGAACTCCTCTCAGCGCAGCATAGCCGAACTCGTCGACCAAGCATAAAGTTGAAAAGACGATTGAGCACTAGGGTTCCTCTACAAGAGCCCGGGCGTGTCGACGAGGAGTTCTAGTGTTGCTCTTTGATGTCCTCGCATGACAGTGCATGCTAGTGACGTATCCAACACGTTAGACTGTCGCGTAGGGTTAAATATTCATTAACGCTGGTCATTCAGCAATGCTCTTGGTGTCATCACGTATGATCAGGTCAAAGTGATGAAAATAGATTTTATTCATCATGAACCACGTGCATTATGAGTTCTCAGCGCCCAGTGCTATGGGGTTTTATATCAACGCGCATTTGCGCTCATTCTTAGTGAATGTCGTTTGATAGTTATCATCATAGAAGCAAAACAATTAAGCTGTCTGTGTAACTATGACTAAAGAAATTCATCTTAGGGGAAAACCTAATCCCTCTGGTGACTTGTCTTCACTCAGCTCTGCATTGATAGTATGGACTTTTGCATTGAAGTAATTGAAGTCGTTAGTGCCGCGCACGGAACGTCGAAAGGGCTCGCCCGAATAATCGATTGTGGGGCATAGCGTTTCATCCACGGTTTCGATCGCCGCAAAGATCGATCGGATAAATTACGTATAAAATGACGGTGCAAGGGTTAGAACCCGGGTGCCGTGAGAGGTATCAGTGAAGAAATGTCGGTATCGATATGTTCCGACGCCCGGGTCAATAGAGTCTGAAACTCAGCGTCGATTCTGGGATTGATATTGATTTCTAATTTAGGATTATTGAAAAACCCGTGAAAGGCTGGATGTGCGCCCAACTGGAACCCTACTCCGGGGGGCAACGCAAAATCCGGCGCAAACACGCTTGCACGGCATCATGCCATGATCATCGATCTCGATCTTGGCTCATTTCCCTCATCAGCGAACGCAGCTGCTCCTGGGTTGCTGCTGCAGGCGCGAGAACTCGGTCGTAGTATCTTTAATTCCGTGAGACAACATTGCGGACGTTGTCAATGATGAGAAGGAAACTCACTCGTGCCTGGGGACGCTGATTGACGAAGTTGAACGTTGATGAGAGCGCATCAGCGAACTGGAGTTAGCAGAGCCAGAATTTCCGATTGCCCGCATAGCCGACACCGAAGGGCCGTGCCTGAGCATTTCGACATGCTCGGCTCGTGAACTAGCAGCTGTAACGACCATAGAAGACCTGCGGCATGAACCGTACTTGGGGTAGTGCATAGCACTGACCACGTCGCTCATCTTCTTGTAAAGTTGGCTTATCATCTCCCGATGCTCCAGTCTATCAGCATCCATACTTCTTTGGATCACTTCATCCACCAGTCTGAATCTTAGAGATCCGACCTCATCTGCTAATGTCAAGACCGACCCTCGGATATGCCTCTGCAGTTTGGGGTCACTCATCATGTCCTCTTGCTTCTCAACACGCATATTGAGTTCTATCAAAGATCCCATCATACGACGCAGACGATCAGCGGTCTCTGCTGACTTCGAGTCAATCTAAACCGTTATAATCTCCAAGTGTTCTGTCGAGCACTGCGTCACCTCTGCCTTGACAAATTCTATTTGGCTTCTCATCCTCTCTTCTGTGGATGACTGCACGCTCTTGACGTGGCAGTCAAGCTGAAGCTCAATCACTGCATACGACAGGGCGGAGTACCACACCCACCTCCTCCGTGATTCGCATGAGGTCAGATTCGAAGCCCCGCATTATCGAGCTCCGGGACTCAGCCAAGCTCCCCGTTGTTCGTTTCTGAATCGAATCGCTCAGAGAAGCCACCTGGCGAGATCCTACTTCCAACTCGGTTATTTGCTCGGTGATGAACTTGCTGCTGTTCGCAGACATCACGTTAACCTTCTCTTTGAACTCAGCCTGAGAGGCTAGTCCCCGGCCCAATGGGGAGTCACGAAAGAGCTTACGACGGTTTTATCAAGCTCTGCCCTCTGCGTTGTAAGGCTGTTCAACTCTCGCTGTATGCGACCAACTTGGTCTGATAATCCTCTACTGTCCGCTTTGGACTTTTCTGAATCGTTACGTACCTGAGTACTCGTGACTCATGACCAGCTGTGCGTCACTGGCTCACATTGTCAACAGCACTTCTGAAGTCAGTTTCCAGGGACTTCTTCAGTTCATCATGACTATCACTCACGCTGTTGATGCTCGCTTCGAGCGATCTCGAAAGCTCCTGCTCCTACAGCACGATACTTTCCCATCGCAGAGCTCGTAGCAAAGCACAGCACAACACGGAGGCAATGTAGCCGGTCGCCTCGCCACGAGCTCGTCAAGGACTTCGTAACGGTAAACCCACCCTGCGTTGCGCTTCAGCTGCATTTTTCTTAACTTCGCCTAGCACGTGGTCCTTCAAGCGCTGCGTCTGGCTATTTATCGCGTCGGAAGTCTGAGAGAGCAGTGCTCCGACCGAAGCCGTAGGACATACCCACTTCCCCCCTGAACGATTCCAGTTCCCCTTGGAGGGTATCAATTCGCTGGTTGACAGCGTTCAAGCTGTCCTGTGTCTCGGAGCGCATGGACGCTAGTCGGACATCCGGGTTCGAAGCTGAGACGAAGAACAGATCCACCGGGCAGCTAATTCTCTCAGAATCGGTTTTTTTCCGGAATCTTGTCTTTCCACGATATTATTCTCGCATTGATGCCTCACTGCCCGATTTTCTACGGATTTGTTGCCCGGTGTAGTCGATTTCCCGCGAACGTTTTGTCGGACAGTCCCGAGAGGGGTAGCGGTCCCTTGTAGAGGTACCAGGGACGGTTGCTAACCTGCGAGCTTCCTCTCTATCTGTTGCAGCTTCAGTTTCATTTCGACATCACACTCACGTGGAGGCGATCGCTCGCGGTGATCTGTCAAGAGCAAATTTTTACTCTCTTTGTGAAAAGATGGCACTGAGCGGCCTACTTGCAATTTTGTCAAGGCTCTCCGATTCGAATTTACGCAACCGACCTTCGACGTGGGCGAGTATCTGTACGCACGTCCACGAAACTGCATGCCTTGTCAAGTCCGACCTGCTGTTTGAGCCGGCTGGGCGACATCTGTCCCTCTCCTGGTTGACCCAGCATAGCTTTGGACTCCACTTCCTCGAACCGGGAGGACAAGTCTGCTAAAGTAGCTCGCATAGGGTCAAGCGCGTCTGTGAATCTCTCCGTGCTTCTCCTGATCATAGGCAACCGGTGGTGTCAAACGAGCTCCAGAGCTTCCGCGCTCAATAGTGACACGCGCGGGACGCTATGCGGAATTCCCAGGCGAACCGTAGGACAGTTCTAGCCGGTTATTGACATAACAATCATGAAGCTGAATGCAAGTGAAGAAGCTGGCCTCTGAGGCTCAACAGCAGATCCCTTCGAGCTCCAGGGCTTCCTCGCTCAATAGAAGGAAGACATAACGTGAGGCTATTTTACTGCACGAACGCGCACGAAAAGGGTTAATAAACCCTGATGCAACCGACCTGAGCAGTGCTTCGATCCTGAAAACTCGTTGATTTATTTCTGCTCCCTCCTTGCTGAGTCGTTCGCCAAAGTCCGCACTGCATCCTTCCACCACTGCAAAAAAGATGCGCTCGCATCCGTTAGATTCCCACGTTATAGAAGTATGAGGAATAGCGTAGTGCGAGAATTGAATCACCCTTGTTGAATTCGTCCGACAGCTTCTTCTCAAGCTTCTGCAAATGTCTTCCCGAGGCCTCCGTCATCTGCAGGCTCAAATTGGACCGAAGGACCTTCAGGGCTTGTCCAACATCCTGATTGAAAAGTCATTGTTGTCTCGATAAGAGTGTGCGAGAAGAGCTAGACTTGCATCACGCCAGAGCCGCGTAGGCCTGAGTCCGGCGGCGTGATGGAGAACTCACTTACAGGGGGTGTGAAACAAAGGCTACTGCGAGCTCACAGTTCGATGATGCCTTCCTCACCTGCTCAGTCTTGGCCTCGCTCTCTCTCACTATATTGACGAGCTCTTCCACCTGCTGCTGCACATGCCGAGTTAGCTTGTCCTCAGTCCCTCGTCTCTCATCAACTTCTCTGGCGAAGTTCTGAGCATCTCGGTGATTCCAGGACCACGATAAGTCAGCGGCCGGGTCCCGAGCCTCGGGCTATGCAGCGTAATTTCGACTTAACGATCCGGTTACGAGCAGTAGAGCATGCAATAGAAGTTCCATCGGTATTCGTCTAAATCCCCCAACCGAATTCGGAAGGACAGGTTTGAAACAGAAGATGAGCGCAGACGAACCTTTGCGAGCCTCTCCAGCTGGCCGGTCAGCTGCTGGCACTTCAGTGACAGCTCTGCTATGCTCCTCTCGACCTCGGAAGAAGCAGTGCGACGCGACGGCTACTCACGAAGGCCCTCAATCGTCTTAAGGAGGAGACGAGTTAGTTCTCACTTGGCCTGCTGCCCAGGACCGACTCAACGGGCTGTGAGTTGTGTTCTTCGAGCTCGACAGGCCGGCAGCGCTCAAGAGATGAGATCGGCTCGGTGAAGGAGAGCCTCTGTGGGATCCTGAGGAGGAGCGCTCTGAAGTACCCCGTATGCTTGTTCGAAGTGCCCAAGCGCTCCAGGCCAGGAAAGATGAGCGTAGATCACTGTTCCCGAAGCAGCAGCCGGCGCACACTCAATGATGCGTACTCGTTGCCGTGGCCTTCCTGGACGAAGGGGAACTCCTGCGACCGTAATCCGAGTCGGCCCGCATTGGGAAACTCAAATGATGGCACAAGTTCCCCGTGATAACCGCTTGGAGCACCAGGCTTGGTGCGTGAGCCAGCGTTCGAGAGCCGTAAAAACCGATCCGCGTAGCGTAGGGGGTATTCGGGCTTAGTCTCCACAAAATAAGCAGGCTCATCCCGACGTCCACTGTAACACTGAACCCTTGTTCGGGTCAGGAGAGGGCGTGAGCATAATATGGGGTCTCAGTCGTGGTCTCAATATGTAGATTATTGCATAGGTCAGACTCTGATGATTAGCCGTACTGTCGAAACCGGAGGAGGAATGATCGTCCGAGAGCCGCCGAGAACTCGAGTCCCGAGAACTGTGACATGTGGCATCCTCAGGCACTCTTCTGATCTCTGAAATTACGTGGGCAAGTTCAAAGCTCGACTGAGAAGAAGACCAAGTTGTGAGATGGGAACGATACCTGAGTGTTAGCATGATCAACGATTCCAACCAATTTCGAACAAGTCTTGAGTTCGTTGAGCAGGAGAGAGTCACCACGGCAGCACGCGTCGTGAGTGAGGTGGCCAGTAATGAGTTCCTCCGTTAGCCTGACACCTTTCAAGATGTACTTCTCAAATTGACTGTGAATTGAACCTCATTTCGCTGATAGCGGACGTCGTGAATTCCAGCGCGTTCCCAGTCTTACGACGTAAGACTTACGTTGAAAAAAATTTCCACACATTAGCGATCGTGATTTTAACTACCGCACTGAGCAGAAAACCGGCCGAAAAAGGACAGGAAACAGAGGGCGCGTGAGTTGAATCCCGAATAACCGAGTTGGACTAAATTCGGTTACGGAGGAAGCTCAGCGCCCTTCGGTTCGTCTCAGTACTGTCCAACGCAAAGCGAGGACGCCCACAATCAACAATCAACAAAGTCCATGAGTTCGGTTGAACATGGGCACGGTAGCGATATAGTTCTGCTTCTTCCGAATCCTGCAACGACGCCTGCGGATTGAACACAAACGAAGAACGATACAGGGTCTATCAGAAGAATCCGATTCTCGGATGGAATGGTATTGGGAACTTCTCGGGTGTCTCGGTGTCCCTCTTCGGGAGAAACATGCTGGGCCAGTGCTTAGCCAAGGCGTAGGCACCTAGTCACAGCGACAGTCGAGCTCTGGCATGTTCGGAGGGTACCCAGTGGGTACTACCCACCTATCTTATCTTCAAGGTGTCGTGGGACTATTGTAGGCAAGGCACGCGAGCCCTCAGTCCTGGCCGCGGTATAGGTAGGGTGGACATCAGCCGCTAGCAGTATTGGACTCGACCGTGATCGGGCGAGAGTCTGACCAACGGTGCCCAATAAAGTGACGGCAGATTAGAAGTCTCGCGACTCACTCAGCTTCAGAGAGTCACTGGGTTATGAGCCCAACACGCTATCCACTGCGCCAAGCTGCTTTGACGGTATAATATGCTTTTGGCACCCATAAGGAGGTTGTTGCTAATAGTTCGAGTGTATGTCCAGCTGACGCCTATGCACCGTCCGGGAATTGAACCCGGACCATCTGCTTGGAAGGCAGATATCCTAACCATTAGACCAAGGGTGGGGGAAAAATCGAGAAAAGAGAGGGGAAAAGAAGAAAAGGAGGAAAAAGGGGGAAAGGAGAAGGAAAAAAGAGGGGGAAAAGGAGGAAGAAGAAAGGAAGGAAGAGGAAGAAAAAGGAGG